>CM022765.1:29487667-29492667 GCA_012411365.1 Ameiurus melas
ACAACGTAACGCGTCCAACCGAGAGAGAGAATTACTGTCGCAGGTAACACACACACACACACACACACACACACAAACCAACAAAAACAAAAATTCTGTCCAGGTACTAATCAGCAATGTGAACCCTATGGCATATTGACTAAAATCACTTCACTCACATAATGAATATATAGTAGAATGAGACCTTTTAAGAAAAAAAAAAGAAATCAAAACAAATTAAGAACATCAAAAGCACTTTGTTCTTCTTCCAACATGAACTGTGATCTGTGATCTAAAATCACATTCTGGTCTCTGGTAAGAATCAGAAAATCACCTCATATACTGAATAAGAAAGACCTTTACTCACTAACGCACTGATATGACTGTACAGAGTGTGACAAAACCTGAATATCTAAAATCTCCAGTGAAATGATTGGTCCACAGTGGACCAGGGGGTGTGGTCACAGCTACTGACTCTTCCTCTGTATTTCAGATAGAGCAACTGAAGAACAGACTAAAGGAGGCAGAGAAAAGCACTCATGGAGACTCTGCCCACTCAGGGTCTGTCACAGTGAGGAGTGGAGTGTGTGTGAGTGTGTGTGGTGCTGACCCTGCTGGTCAGAAGGTGGTACTGCAACACACAGATTTGCTGAGACAGCGCATCACTGGTACACAGGTGAAGAGATTTCATACATTTATGGACATATAACCTATAAATGTATCAAGGCCTAGGTTTCAGTTGTGTGTGTGTGTGTGTGTGTGTGTGTGTGTGTGTGTGTGTGTGTGTGTGTGTGTGTGTGTGTGTGTGTGTGTGTGTGTGTGTGTGTGTGTGTTGTGCATTCAGGCACTGCTGGATATTCTTCATCAGGACCAGAGGGAAGCAGCAGAACAGAGGAAGGAGCTCTGCAGTACCATTATCAGACTGCAGGGGGAGCTGGAGAGCGCTGAGTCGGTTAGAGAAAAGGTGAGGAAACAAACACTGCGATTTGTACCAAGCGATATCCGAGTACAAGCGTAATCTCAGCTGGAAATAAAATAATGTGTTTTTAAGCATCATCTCTCTTACACCAGTTTTGACTGTGACTCATTTCACAGTATTGTTGTTATTGATCATGATGAAAATGCAGAATACAAACACATTACAACACTTTTTTTTTAAATGCTAAGGTTGCACTGATTTGGATGCACCAGTGCCACCTAGAGGTTGTCCATGATTTCGTTGCAAATGTACTGGCTGGCGAATGGGCGAGTTTATTCATTTAACACATTTCATACAGAAAGGCAATTCAGTGTGCTTAAACGATTCTTAAAAGGAGTTAAAAGATTAAAGGAGTTAAAGTTTTAATTAAAGTGCTAAAGACAATAAATTCTAAAATAAAAATTTTACCGGTAATTGAATGTTTGATTAAAACATGATAAACACGATTTAATAAGGAAAAAAGCTATTATTATGTGTGTGTGTTTGTGTATGTGTGTGTGTGTGTGTGTGTGTGTGTCTGTGTGTGTGGTGTCAGTTGGAGACTCAGTGTGAGCAGTTACAGTTGAAGTTGCGGACTCTGCAGTTGGACTGGGAGGAGGAGCAGAAGAAGAGTTTGTCTTATTTCAACCAAATCATGGACCTAGAGAGAGAGCGAGACCAGGTATAACACACACACACACACACACACACACAGAGATATCAAATTTAATTTAATCTTCAGGTCTATGGAGGTGGTGTTTAGATTCCTGTCTGCAGTCCAAATTCTCACTGTTTCTCTGCAATATGATGATGTTTTCTCCTCCATGTTCCTTCATTCATTAATTCTATAGCTCAGTGGAGAGGTGTTAGTGTGCTGTATGGGTCATGGCACTGACAGGACACAGGTGTTGGTCATGTTTACTGTTTATACTTGTGATTGACCAGTAATAACACCAGCACTCTGTGAGAGCAGCTCATGTACAGATCAGAGACAAAGGAGAGAAGACAGGGGGAGAGAGAGCTGTAGGCCCCTCTGTTCACCTCTGAGTTTGGTGTGTGTGTGTGTGTGTGTGTGTGTGCGTGTGTGTGTGTGTGTGTGTGTTAGGCTCTGCGCAGTCGGGACAGTCTGCAGCTGGAGTTCACTGACTGTCTGCTGGATAAGAACCGTCTGCGTAAATGCATCACCGAGCTGCAGGGCCGAGTGGAACAGCTGCACAGAGAGCTGGAGAGAGAGAAGGACAAGAACCATGAGCAGGAACACACACACTCACAGTGCTGCAGTCACGGGGTAACTTAACACACACACACGCACACACGCGCACACACACACACACACACAACCACCAACACACACACAACAAAAACAGTGCAAAACAATTAAACACTGGAAGTAGATACTCACTACATAGTAGTAATAGTTCCTATTGTGCTGTTAATTAGCATGATCAGTTAACTGTGTCCTTTCAGATTTTAAAGATTGTTTCAGAATGCAGCAAAGTCAGCTAGGTGGAGGTATTTCTCTGATTTAATCACTACACACTGTCATAGACCTAAGATTTTATTCACCTCCATAAATTCTATTTTTAATCCAAGTTGCCAGTTCCATGGGTAATCATCGGCTGAACTTTGTGAGAAGTTTTTAATGTTTTTTGCTGATAAAGTAATTACTATTCGTTCTTCCTTCACTTCGCAGGTCTCAGACCTGTCCCCGAATTCACTGCTATACCTGTTTAGTTTAATTAATTTCAACATGTTTCTCTAAAGGAACTGTGTGATCTGGTTAACCAGATGAAAATAACGTCCACGTCACTTGATGTTGTTCCCTCTGTGATTATAAAAGTAACTTTTCCTGAAATTGGCCCCAGTATCCAAGTGTTGATAAATTCATCTTTTGGATGCTGGGGTGGTCCCAAAGTATTTTAAGCATGTTATTGTTCAACCTTTTGCTTATGTAACAGGGTTTGGTTGAAGGTTGCTTTAATAATTATCAGCCTGTCATTTCTGTCAAAGCTGCTAGAGACAGTAGTACAATCACATCTGACCCTGTTTTTAAACTCAGCTATGTTATTGGAACCTTTACAATCTGGTTTCACTGCTTTTCATAGCACAGAGTCTGCTTTGTTAAAAGTGTCCAGTGACATTTTACTGGCGGTGGATGCTGGTAGAAAATACTGTGTTGATGCCACTAGATCTTTTTTCTGCTTTTGATACCGTAGACCATTACATACTTCTCTGGCACTTAGAACATCTGATTGGTATCAAGGGCACTGCCCTACAATGGCTCAGCTCATATCTTAAGGACAGGCCCTTTTCGGTAGTGTTGGCTCCTATTATTAGTTGTGTACCTCAAGGCTCCATTCTGGGCCCACTTCTTTTTAACTTATATATGCGGCCGTTGGGGAATATTATTAGGGAGCACAATGTCTCTTTTCATTTATATGCTGATGATACCCAGTTGTAAATTCCATTGAAAGCTGGTGATTTCATTCAGCCATTGTTGGACTGTCCGGAAGACATTAAAAAATGGTTAACAAATAATTTCCTCCAACTTAATGAAGACAAAACCAAAATAATTGTTTTTGGCTCATTAATGAGCTTCATAACCATTTCCCCTCAATTTCTTCTCGGGTTCGGAACCTTGGCATCATTCTGGATTCAGAATTAGGCTTACTCAAGCAAATAAATTCGGTTCTGAGGAATAGTTTTTATCAACTATGGATTATTTCTAAACTTAAAACATTTTTGTCTTTCCACCATTTGGAGGTTATTCATGCTTTTATTACTTCACATTTAGATTATTGTAATGTATTGTACTCGGTCTTCCTCAGTCATGTCTGGCTCATGTCCAGATGGTTCAGAATGCAGCTGCAAGGCTGTTGACCAGAGTAAAGAAGTTTGATTGTGTCACCCCAATTTTAACATCGCTCCATTGGCCCCCAGTCCGTTTTAGGGTTCAGTTTAAGGTTCTGATGTTTTTTTTTTCTCCTTTCTCTCTTTTTTTGTTTATTTATTCATTTTCATATGATTCATTTTCATGTGATTCATATTCATGTGATTCATTTTTATACATGTGATTCATTTACATGTAATTCTTTAAATCTTCGTATTTATGTGATTCATATTCATGCATGTGATTCTTTTACATGTGATTCATATTCATGTGATTCATTTACCCCCCCCCCTCCTTCCCCAAATATTTCATTGAGAAATAATAATAATAATAATAAATTAATAAAAAAAATAAAATAAATAAAAATAACAAATCCCCCTAACCCCCCCACGGCTCATTATGGCTACTCAATATCTGTCGCTGGTTATATACAAATTATAAAACCCAAGAACTGAAGTAAAAATAAGAATATAAATAGCCAATTGGAGCTGAAGAGGGACACACACCCAAAGTCTCCATAAAAGAAAGGAGACAGCAGTGTATCACCCCTAGGGTTGTCCAAAAAGTGGACCTAGAGTAAGATAAAAAAAAAAAATTCCAGTAAGAAAAAAGTCCCCTGCTGACTTCAAATCTAATAAATAGTCTGCGCACTTCAACAAATATAATGTCCTTAGCTTTTAAAGACTTATACCTAATAATGTTACACAGTGTAGCACATTAAAATAAAATACAAGAAGAGAATAACAAGATGATAAAAAAATAAAATAAATATAAATAAGTAAATAAATAAATAAATAAACGAATTAATGCACAATATCCACAATAAGAATTCGAATTCTATAGAGCTGGATGGCCGAGTGCAAATTAGAATAAAGAATATTATCAAAGAAAATGAATAAAGAAAGAGAGAAAGAAATAAAATAATAATAATAATAATAATAGACAAAATAAATACTAAATAAATAAATAAATAAATAAATAATACTACACTGTGTAGACTGTGTACATCGTTTTAGGGTTCAGTTTAAGGTTCTGATGTTTGTTTTTAAAACTCTTAATGATCGAGCTCCTTCTCATCTCAAAGATCTTCTTACACCACATTCATCTAACAGACTTCTAAGATCTTCTTCTTTCTTTAGCATGTCCCTCGTTCCCGGTTAAAAACTAAGGGGG
>CM022765.1:29502667-29587667 GCA_012411365.1 Ameiurus melas
GTGTGAGACTGTGTGAAACTGTGTGAGTGCGTGTGTGAGAGTGTGTGTGAGACTTATGTGTGAGAGTGTGTGTGAGACTGTGTGAGTGCGTGTGTGAGTGTGAGAGTGTGTGTGAGACTATGTGAGAGTGTGTGTGAGAGTGTGTGTGAGACTGTGTGAGACTGTGTGAGTGTGAGTGCGTGTGTGAGTGTGTAGATTCCTCACTCTGTAAATGACTGCATTAATAAACATTTCAGTGTATTTTTATATATATAGAATTGATATATAAATGTACGAATGCTGGTGTTGTTTACACTCGTTTACTATCTGTGTGTTTTAATGAAATCATTATCCTGCTTTTTATTCATCACCAATTATAATAAAAGGTAACAACACACTGCTGAGTCTGTGTCTGACCATGTTTCCATGGCAACAGCTACTACATGCTGACTGGTCAGGACCACATGTTCTGTTTCTATGGTTACCACTGAAGCCCTACTCCTTTATTTCCTATTCCATACCCCTACTTCGTATTCATATCCCAACTCCTGATTCCATATTCCCTACTCCTACTCCTTATTCCCTACTCCTTATTCCATATTCCCTACTCCGTATTCCCTAATTCATATTCATATTCCCTACTCCGTATTCCCTAATTCTTATTCATATTCCCTACTCCGTATTCCCTAATTCATATTCATATTCCCTACTCCGTATTCCCTAATTCATATTCATATTCCCTACTCCGTATTCCCTAATTGCTTATTCCATATTTCCTATTCTCTACTCCCTGTATGTGAGTGTGTGTGTATAATGTGTGGGGGGAGTATGCATATATATATATATATATATATACACACATTCTACATTCTATATATATATATACACACACACACACACACACACAGTGTGTGTATGTGTGTCTCCCCCTGCTGTATGACTCAGTGTACTGCACTTCCTCCTCCACACAGGACATAGTCGGGTTTATGGCCGAATAGGAACTTTAGTGCAGCGCTTTTTAGAAACCTCATTCAGTCCGCTGTTTAATGCTCACTGTCTCACTGACTGTGTGTTTATTTCTTCTCTTTATAAACCGCGGGGTTTTTACTCCCTGTGTCAGGAGATGAACCTGCAGCTGATATGTCCTGATAAATAAACACACCTAACAGGTAAAGTACATGTTTAACACACACACTCACACACACATACACAGTCAGTGTTATTATCTGGAGTGCGATGTGCAGTTATTAAAGCTGTTACCGCTGCTGGCGTTTATTTCGGTTTCGGATGACAAGCTTAGCCACAGGTGCTAGCTGTTTTTAGCATGTAGCATTTTAGCAGGATGACTTTCCGTCGACGGAAGCGGTATTTTCTCCCACATCAGCCTCACACGTGTGATTGTTTTAGCAAACGCTCGGTTTTCGTGTTGCAGAAGAAAACCAGAGAATTCATCCAGACTCGTTAAATGCGTAATTTCGGGAAACGGAGGTAGCTTTCTCCACCCGTTTTCGGGAAATCCCTCAAGCCCTGCAGGGATTGGCTACTCGTTAACCCAAACAGTCCTCTGATTGGTCAGTTTTACATCCACGACTAAAGCAGACGCGATCCTATTGGCTAATCATCTCTTAGGAGGCGGAAACTGTCGGAACCGCGGTAGGAAGAACCTAGTTGTTTACATGTTAGCTTAGCAGCCATTAGCTAGTTAATATTCTACAATATGTTGTTAAAATCGAGATTTACTCAGATGTTAAAGATAAAACCCAGTAAACTCACTTCCCCATGCCCAACTGCTACATTCTAAACTTTTAACTTCTACATTCTCAACTTTTAACTTTTCTTTATAGACTTAGTATACAATAACACTGTTGTGTCGAAGTTCTAAATATTAATAATGTCTGTGTCTGATCCATCACTACTGTCTGTCTGATCCATCACTACTGTCTGTGTCTGATCCATCACTACTGTCTGTGTCTGATCCATCACTACTGTCTGTGTCTGATCCATCACTACTGTCTGTGTCCGATCCATCACTACTGTCTGTGTCTGATCCATCACTACTGTCTGTGTCCGATTCACTACTACTGTCTGTATGATACGTCTGTCTGTACGATTTGATACGTCTGTCTGTATGATACGTCTGTCTGTACGATTTGATACGTCTGTCTGTATGATATGTCTGTCTGTACGATTTGATACGTCTGTCTGTATGATATGTCTGTCTGTACGATTTGATACGTCTGTCTGTATGATACGTCTGTCTGTACGATTCGATGCATCTGTCTCTACAGTAATGTATGACTTCTGCTCAGGTGATTTCTGCAGGTGTTTGTGGACATACACGTGGACTTACATCTTGTATATCTTTTCTGTTTTGCAGTTTAATGGAAGACTTAAAAACTACAGAAGAAGATCAGAGTAATCCAGTTTCTCACAAGGTGTGGTACATTATGGTTTAATGCAGGCAGAACTAAGACTAGACTGTTCATTAGGTAGTCTGTGTGAAGAGTTGAGTGACACCCTGAGTTTAACTCATACAGATTGTTGTTTATACTGAATGTGTCTTTTTTCTTGTTTCAGGACACCAAACAGATACTTAAAGGTAAACACTTCACTGATGTTATTAGTTTCGAGGAAACTATGATGTGTACTAACTGACAAACTGACATTGAACTGCTTTTATTTGACCAGGTTTCACATGAATAAACGTTTGTGTTTTGGTCATTTGTTTGGTGTTCCAAGCAGATTTGATCACCCCTGCCCCCTTCCACTGCGTGACACTGCGCTCCAGTTCCACTCCATCCCTGTCCCCACTTCCTGCTCCTGGGTACGCTGCAGTGCTCCCTGCAAGTGAGAACAATGCAAAGCAAAACACTGTGGCAAATGGACAGGTTCCCTCTCCAGTGTCTCTGTGGCACATGTCCCGTGAAGTTCCACCTCGTTTCCGTAACCATCAGGAACCTAAAATTCTGCTGAAGAGAGGCCAGTCACTAGATGGAGTTTCACCATTCCTCCACACAGGGGATCAGTCAAATGCAAACACTACACAACGCTCAGGTGTGCCAATAATTTATCTACACTCCTTCATTACTATTTACCAAAATACATCCTAATTAATAATAATAATAATAATATTAATAGTAATAATTATAAACTTTAATTTTATTAATTTGCCTTTCTTCAGCTCTCATGTACAAATGAGGGATTTAGAGTACTTAAACCCAGACACTGCTTTTGTATAGCTTGACTCAGCACTGTTTCAGGACTGTTTTATTGTTCTTTTTTCTAGAGCCTAATGTAGATCTCACTCTTTCCACTTTCCTTACTGTCTTTAGCTTCTATAACTTATGCAAATTCCACATGCGGCCCGGGCTCCGGAGCACTGCTGCTGTCTCAGGGAATGGACAAGATTGTAGTGGACGGCTCTGACCTGCAGGCATGGCCCAGTATTGTGGACAGCAGGAGGAAGAACGAGTCCCTGAGCAAAGCTTCATGGGAATGCAATCAAGGCATGCAAAAGAACAAGACAGAACAGGTGGAGCTTGGTGTCACTGCAGATGGAGCCAACTCGGAATCAGTCCCACCTTCCTACTGTGAAACTACCTTGAATTCGGCAGATGCAGAAAGCATGCAGCAGAAGATCCAAAGCCAGGATGGAGGCAAGTGGGAGGACAACAGGGTGGAAAAAGAAGTGGGACCACAAGCAGAAGCTGAAATTGCTGATGACTGCAAAGGGTTCAATGAGGTAGTGCAGCTTTCTACTCTCAGTTCAAATCTAGAAGCCTTAATTCCTGATACATGTGATAATGGGGCAAGTGGAGAACTGCTGGAGACGGGAGAAATGTGGGTAACATCTGGGGAAAGCCAAGTGGGATGGAAAGTCACTGGAGATGATGGAGTCAGCCATGAGGTATCTCAGACAGTCTGGGATGAAGAAAGAAGTGGTCTAAAAAAGCAGTCAGCAACAATTATGCGGAGTGATGCGCCAAAAGAAGGCATGAGTGGACATGTACAAGAAAGCTCTCCAGGTTGTTTACAGGACACTGAAATGATTGCAACCAATACAACAACAGATAGTGAGAAAAAGATGAATGAGGGGGAACTGGAAGGACCAGAGTGTGAGTCTGCTATCCACGGAAGCACGGAAGATGGTACTTGGTCTCACAACAACTCCAGAGCTCAAGCTTCATGCAGTGAAGTGACTTTACAGAACATGATCAGTCGAAGTGACCTGGATCCCAGAGTACTTTGCAACACTGGCTGGGGGCAGACCCAGATCAAGCAGAGCATAGCCTGGGATTTGGAGGTAGACAGTAGCTCTGAATCAGGTCGAGACTGGGCTGGGCATGCTCAGATTGATCTAAACAGCCCTAGCTGTCCTCTTTGGTCCAGGGATTTGCAGGGCCAGGTGAAGGGGGCCAGAAGCCAGGGGGTAGGGAATAAAGGGGAGCAAATTGAGCAGAAAACAGATCGTAAACCGGGTGTTCTACTCACAGGCACAGGCAACAGCTGGGTGGAGGCTGTCGAGGATGAGCAGGTAGGAAGGTGGGATGGGAATAGGAGAGATGGTGGGCAGCGGAGAGATGGGGACAGGGGCAGTTGGGTTCCACGTGACACTCAGTGGGAAGAAAACAAGGGTAAAGCTGGACAAGGCGAGAAGTCATGGTCTGAGTCTGAGGATGAAGGATGGAGAAGCAAACAGCACCAGGGATGGGGGGAGAACCGCCACCCACAACATATACCAAACAATCAAACAGCACTGAAGGGCCCAAATCAACAGCAACTGCAGCAATCCCAGTCCCAGCCTACTCAACCAAGAGGTTCACAGGAGTCCAGGGATCCACCCGCAGGCCCAGTGACAAAGAACCAAAGCTCAGGATGGAAGCCGGGTCCCATCCCTCACACGTCTTCAGACATTGAGGCAAGTGGTTGGGAGGAGCCCTCGCCCCAGTCCATTAGCAGGAAGATGGAGATTGACGATGGAACATCGGCCTGGGGTGACCCCGCTCACTATGACAACAGGAGTGTCAACATGTGGGACAAGAGCAACCTGCAACAGAGGGGTCAGCCATCTCAACAACAGCACGAGTCCATACCAGCCAACACCCTGACCGGCAGAGACAAAAACACAGGTTGGGAGTGAATTGAATATAGTTTGTAAGGATGTACTGATTGGAACATTTATGTGGGAGTATAAAACAATGAGATGGTTCATGTTATAATTGGGTGGTAATCTTTTATAATACTGACATACTGTCATACTGATGCACTCATAAATTATTTGGTTGCCCTAACATCTTTAGCATGGGAACGGAGTGCTGTTGCTCCTGAACAGGCCATGGACAACAGCAAAGCAGGTTGGAGGAAGGCCTTTGATGCTCCCTCAGGCTGGAGGGATCCAGAGGAAACTGGGAAAGGGACAGGATGGGGTGGCTCCCGCACCAATCCAGCCAAGACTAGTAAGAAGTTTTTAGTATTTTTAGGCCAGATGCGCAATGCTCTACTCTCTTTTACTACCTGTCTTTCTTCTGTTGATCTACCACCCTGATGATCTGAGCACAAACCCAACTCTAATCCTGTTTATTAAGATGTATTATCCTGGAGTGGTTTAGCTTTAGCCTTAGCCTAGATCCCACATCAGTATAACACATGGGTAATGTTATACACTAATGATCCAGCTGTTTGGGCTAGACGCTGTGATTTGGACTTCAACTTGTGTCTGGATCTCCTGGATATGCTTATTTGTCCACAGGTTCAAAGACTATGCAGGATGGCTGGGGTGATGAAGGTTTAAACACGCCACGCCATTCCAGTTGGGAGGAGGAAGACAGTGGTTCTGGCATGTGGGGTAACAGGTCTCAGGACAACACTTCCTCCATTTCCTCTGGGGGTTGGAACCAAGGTCAGGGTGGCAGGAGAACTGCAGCAAAGGTACATGGGAGTCTTTGATTAAGCCCTCTCATTGAATTGAGCTGGTGGGCTCTTGTTTCTAGCTGATTTTGTTTACCATCATGTTTTAAATGCTAGCCTGTTTTCTCTCAGGGTCCTCTGAAAGGAAATGGTGGGGGTCCCTGGACAGGTTCCATAACTCGGCAGTTGTCAAACATGGGGATCACGGTAACTCAAAATTGAGTGATGTTGCATCAACTTAATTCTAATGCAAACAAAGTGTTTGTTTATTGAATGTAAAGTGTGCACAGGAACTTGACTTGGCAAGAACATGAATTCGTACATACATCATATAAGATTACTGTAGCATAGTATATCCCACATGCTCAATGTAGCTAACAGCTATAAAATACTGGTTTGGACCAGGACGAAGAAGCCATCTCGGCGTCGGACAGGAGTAGGAGAGGGATGAACGATTTTAATGGGGAGATGAGGAGGGGAGGAAGAGGAGGAGGAAGCTTTCGCTCGCACAGCTCCAAGGAACCGGGCACGGTAGGACCTTACTCTAAAATGGTGCACATATACACTATCTATATACACTATATAAGTATAAATACAATAAGATTTTGGTTAAGAAACCATTTCTTTTTTTAAATGAGCAATAATGTTACATAGCTACATTCTCCTCTGAAAGTATTGGAACAGCAAGGACGTATTGTTTTTGCTTTATGCTGAATACATTTGGGTTTGAGATCAAAAGATGAGAAGATGGATCAGAATTTCATCTATCATTTCCTGATATTAACATCAGGAAACATCATCATGTGTTAAACAGCTTAGAACCCAATTTGTAGGTGAGCAAAACTATTGGAACAGATTGTCTTACACTAAAAACACTTAGTATTTGGTTGCATTTCCTTTACTTGTAATAACTGCATCAATGCTGTTACTCACTGACACCAAACTGCTGGTTTCTTATTCTGTGAAGCTTCTCCAGGTTTTTCCTGCAGCTTCTTTCAGTAGTTGTTTGTTTCGGGGGGGTTTCTCTCTTCAGTCTCCTCTTCAGGAGGTGGCACACTGCTCAGTTGTGTTAAGGTCTTGTTATTGACTTGTACAGTCTAAAACCTTCTGCTTTTTCCCCCTTATGAAGTCCTTTGTTGACTTGGCAGTGTGTTTTGGGTCATTGTCTTGATGCATGATAAAGTTCCTACCAATTAGATTGGATGCATTTCTTTGTAGATTGGAAGACAAACTTTTCCTGTAAATTTCTGAATTCATTCTGCTGATACCATCATTAGTTCCATCATCAATAAGATTAGTGAGAATGTTCCAGAAGCAGCCATGCAAGCCCAAGCCATGACACTACCTCCACCATGTTTCACATATGAGCTTGAATGTTTTAGATCATGAGCAGATCCTTTCTTTCTCCACACTTTGGCCTTTCCAGCACTTTGGTACAGGTTCATCTTGGTTCCAGAACTTTTGTGAATCATCTCTGTATTTCTTTGTGAATTCCAGTCTTGCTTTCTGATTCTTATTGCTGATGAGAGGATTACATCTTGTGATATGGCCTCTATGTTTCTGCTCTCGAAGTCTTCTTCGAACAGTGGATTGTGAGACCTTCACCCCTGCCCTGTGGAGGTTGTTGATGATTTTGTCTGTTGTTTTGAGGTCTTTCTTCACAGCTCTCACAATGTTTTTGTCATCAGCTGCTGCCGTTTTTCTTGATCTGCTTGATGTTTGCTTGTTAATACAGTGGTTTGCCTTTCTCCCATAGACAACTGTTTGGTCTTAATGTTGGTTTATCCTTTTTGGCAACAAATGCAGTCTTCACTTGAAAAATGGGTGGGTCAAACATAAGGTGCCATGTTCTAAGCTTAACACATCTAGATGTAAATATCAGAAAATGAAAAGTGAAATTATGATTTATCATCTCAAATTGATCTTTTGATCTCACACCCCTTGGGGGAGGTCTGGGGACTGTGTTTTACAATGTTGACCACTTCATGATGCTGCATTAAAACATTTGCTAACATTTTGCATGGCAATCTGAGTTCGTGTTGTCTCTTATCACACACTCTTATCTTTTTCTTATAGACTGGTGTGTTTAATACCAGTGGTGTTGCACATTTAAGAGGAATGCAACAGCCAGGTGTGCATCACATAAACCCTTCCCCTGGAGTACGAGCACACATGCAACAGCAGTTCCTCCCACCTCAGGTAAGTTTCATCGTTTATCAGAAGTTATCGCAACATTTTCTCATGAATGAGAGTGTCTTGTTGGAGTAATATAATTGATATGGTTATATAAATTACGAAAAGTTTTTGTATCCTACTGTATAGTGACCCTCCACACAGCAGCAGATTGTAGTGTATTATGTAACTGCTCTTCCTGGCTCCTGGAACAGTGTGTGTTATTGTTTATGCAGGTTTCGGGGTCCGTTCTGAATCCGATGTTCCCTCCACAGCTCTCCCCACAGCACCTAGCCATGCTCAGTGGGATAAACCCCCACATGCAGCAGGTCCAGCTGGTAAATATATTCTACAGTGCCCTCCATTAATATTGGCACCCTAATATGAGCGAAGAACGCTGGGAAAAATTGTCTTTATTGTTTAACCATTGGTATTTTGTTAAAACAAATTCACTGAACTACAGCACAGGTTTATCCTAAATTTATCTTTGGTAAATATAGGTATGCAACAATTATTGGCACCCTTTTAGTCAATACAAACTAAATTGTGCTAGCTCCCTTTGCCAAGATAACAGCTGAGTCTTTTCCTATATTGCCTGATGAGGTTGGAGAATACATGGTGAGGGATCTGAGACAGTTCCTCCATACAGAATCTCTCCAGATCTTTCACATTTCGCGGTCCATGCTGGTGGACTCTCCTCTTCAGTTCACCCCACAGGTGTTCTATGGGGTTCAGGTCAGGGGACTGGGATGGTCAGGGTAGGACCTTGATTTTGTGGTCAGTAAACCATTTCTGTGTTGATGTATGTTTTGGATCATTGTCCTGCTGGAAGATCCAACCACGGCCCATTTGAAGCTTTCTGGCAGAGGCAGTCAGGTTTTCATTTAATATCTGTTGATATTTGATAGAGTCCATGATGTCATGTATCCTAACAAAGTGTTCTGGTTCTCTAACAGAAAAACAGCCCCAAAACATTAAAGATCCACCTCCATATTTAACCGTGGACATGAGGGACTTTTCCATATAACTACCTCTCTGTGTGAACCAAAACCACCTCTGGTGTTTATCACCAAAAAGCTCTATTTTGGTTTCATCTGACCGTAGAACCCGATCCCATTTGAAGTTCCAGTCGTGTCTGACACACTGAAGACGCTCGAGTTTGTTTTTGGATGAGAGTAGAGGCTTTTCTCTTGAAACCCTTCCAAACATCTTGTGGTGATGTAGGTGACTTCAGATTGTAGTTTTGGAGACTTTCTGACCCCAAGACACGACTAACTTCTGCAGTTCTCCAGCTGTGATCCTTGGAGATGTTTTATCCACCCGAACCGTCCTCTTCACAGTGTATTGAGATGATATAGACACTCATCCAACTCCAGGTCGATTCAGAACATTTCCAGTCCACTGGAACTTCTTATCTGGAACTGCTCTTTTATACATTGACCACTAAATAAGACAAATAATGAGTCTTGTCTCTGTCTGTCTTACTTCCTCTTGGTCTTGTTCTTAGGCGTATCAGCTCCTCCTGCAGCAGCAACAGCAGCAGCAGCAACAGCAACATTTCCTGTCTCACAGGAAGTTCCCCCATCCTCCTCCTCTGCTTCAGCATCAGGATCCACAGCAGGTACTCATACAAAATACAAGTATTAAATCCACTGATCGTTATAGACGGGACTCTGACTTCACACTGCTGTACACACTGCACTTTCTGATTAATCCTGTTACAGTAATAATGTATAATAACGTAACCACGTCCTGAGAAAGTGTGGACATGACTAAAAGACAGTGGAAATTACATGTCTCTCTCTCTCTCTCTCTCTCTCTCTTCTCTCTCTCTCTCTCTGTAGTTGGCCCGCATCATGGCAGTTCTTCAGCAGCGCCCCAAAACCCCTACATCCTTCCCGGGTGAATTGGAGTGCAGTGCCACACACTGTGCTTCCTTTATCAAGCTGGACACGAACTGATTTATTTATAAATTATTTGTAAAACTTAACGGTCAGGGACTCGGCGCTCCATCCAGAACATTTAGTGGAAACCATCCGTTAAATATTATTAAATTAAAGACTATAAAACACAAAGAAAGTGAGCCAACACAAATCCATAAATTAAGACAAATAAAAAAAGGAGTACAGGCCGTCTGTCTGCGCAGAGCCATGTAAACAAACGCCTCCGCTGATGGAGGATTTAGTAGTGATTATTAGTAGTGGTTTTATATATTAAGTATTTTATTGACCTTGAAGTGAGTCAAAATAACTTCCACTAATACATATCTTCTGTTCCCCCAGCAGGCTTTGTGCCAGGGGTGGAGCCTGAGTCAGTGATTGGTGGAGTAAAAGAAGTGGGAGGAGCTCAGACTCAGTTTAAATGGATGATGGAGGCAGGGCATCCACTTTGCCCCTCCCCTCCTGATCCCATAATGCTTAAGAATGGTATAACACACACACACACACACACACTCACACACACACACATTTGAATATTGTAGTTAATGTGTGTGTCTGTGTGCGCGTGTGTAGGTCTCTTGCCGGGTCCGATGAAGCTCCGAGGCGACTCCTCGTATCCCCATTATGATCTTGTGGGAGTGGAGAATATGGGTGTGGCCTCTCCAAATCTGATTGACAATTGGCATAGAAACCCTGGGGGTAAATTAGGCGCCTCCCCCAACACCCCCACCTGGCCACCAGGTATAATGCACATGCACAGTTATTTTGTTGAAACAGTATGTTTTCACTTAGCTGCATGCATGTCTGACTGTGAGAGTGTGTGTGTGTGTGTGTGTGTGTGTGGTCAGAGTTTCAGCCTGGTGTTCCCTGGAAAGGTGTTCAGAGCCCCGAGCCTGACCCGAACCCCTACAGTGGAATGCTGGGGGAGAACACACTCACTGAAACTGAACACCACTTACTGCAGGATAACACAGGTACACACACACACACACACACACACGAAGGGGGCGTGGCCTCCTACTCTTCACAGCTAATGGTTTTATAGATTAAATTAATGATATCTCAGTCTCTTTGTTAGAGATGAACACCGTACTGCCTTCACCTGGTGCCTGGCCTTACTGTGCCTCCGACACACACAACTCAGGTAACACACACACACACACACACACACACACACACACACACAGACACAGTGTCCTGTAATATAGACACTGCTCTGATGTTTGTAGTTAAATTCCCAGCACTGGCCACTAGCTGGCCTCCTGAGCCCATCGGACACAGGACCAATCGAAACAGCTCACAGCTGCCCCGCCCCCCTCCCGGCCTGACCCATCAGAAACAGTCTCCGTGGTTAGGGGTGGGGCCTCACATGCCCAGAGGGTGGAGCTCAGAGAGGCAGAGCCAGGATTCACCTTTTGTTACAGGTGATGTTTCACACTTCACTACAGGGATCGTGAGGATGAAGATGAAGAACGTTGGAGCTCAATCATGTTGTTTTGTTTTTGTGTTGTTTTGCTTCAGAGAGCTCATGGAGTGGTGGATCATCTGCAGGAAGTTCATGGCTGCTGCTGAGCAACCTCACACCACAGGTGATGAAGAATGTGTGTGTGTGTGTGAGTGTGTGTGTGTGTGAGTGTGTGTGTGTGTGTGTGTGTGTGAGTGTGTGTGTGTGTGTGTGTGAGTGTGTGTGTGTGTGTGTGTGTGTGTGTGTGTGTGTGTGTGTGTGTGTGAGAGTGTGTGTGTGTGTGTGTGTGTGTGAGAGTGTGTGAGTGTAGATCATGCACCTAGCTTTGTTTAGATGAATTTAGATGAAAGCTGGAGTGTACGATGCACACAATGTTATGCGTGTAGAGCAGAAGAAATGGAAGTGGGGTGACTCCATGAGAGTTGAGGAGTGTTCCTGGGTGGTTCCTCGGTGCTGGGAGATTCAGCATGCTTCTTCTAGATAAATCTATGCTATTTTATGATTGTGACGATATGTTTGGAAAAACTCTCTCTGAAACACACTTGCAGATATACATTCGGTGCTGTATGTTCACTCTCTGTGTGTGTGTGTGTGTGTGTGTGTGTGTGTAGATCGATAGCTCCACTCTGAAGACAATTTGCCTGCAGCATGGCCCACTGATGACCTTTAACCTCGGCTTTGCTCCAGGCAGCGCTCTGATTCGCTACTGCAGCCCAGACGAGGCGGCCAAGGCCCAGAGCGCACTGCACATGTATACCTCATCACCTTTAACCTACTTATCTGAACATCTCAGCAGCCGTAGTCTTCTCGTATTCCTCAGTTTATCAGTACTGTGTAATCAGTGTTCATGATGACGCTGTATAATTAGCACTCTCGTTAACACGAGGTCATTAATTTGTATTCTGCTTTTAAATGAGAATTATGACATCATCGTGTCTCTGTAGGTGTGTCCTGGGTAACACCACCATCTTGGCCGAGTTTGTGAGTGAGGAGGACGTGGCCCGTTACTTCACACATTCCCAGAGCAGAGAGACAGACGGAGATGGAGAGACAGACAGAGAGATGGAGAGTGAGACGGGTGGAGGAGGGCTGGTGAAGCTCGGCTGGGAGAACCTGGACGGAGCCGGACTCTCTCTGTTTAACCGATGGAGCCACAGCCGGGAGGGTGGAGTCTGGGGAGGTGTGGCACCGGGTTACCACGGCAACAACCTATGGGATTCTCCTCAGGTTGAGGACAGAGGGCCTGGCTTGTTGCCAGGCAACCTATTAGGGGGTGGGTCTGACACTTTGTGATGAGGGAGGGCTGAGTGCTGATGTAAACACACACACACAGATGTAAGTTCAGAACACTTGTATATGAACACTGGACTGGGGTTTCTCGGTGTTCACACCGGCAGTGATTTCACCACCATTGATATTATATCTATAATCCTTCCTGTCGTTCTGTCGGATTGCGCTTATTTAACACGTAATAAACCAGGTTCTAGAGCAGATCTGGAAAAATCTGGAATTTAAAGGCACTTAGTTTCACACCTTCAGGTAATATAGAACATGTTTATCTAGCCCCGCCTACTCATGTCTTAAGTTGTTGCTACGCCTCCTGTCTCACGGAATATGCACACATGCTTTCTCTAACCTCATCGCTGCCAGTGTGAACACAGCCTTCTGCAGGTGATTAGCCCCGCCCACTTCACACCATCGCTGATCGGTTCACACTGACCCCGCCCCCTGAAAGTGTGGCCCTCTTCAGCCTGACCAGTAGTGTAGTGACTGTGATGCCTGTGTGTGTGTGTGTGTGTGTGTGTGTGTGTGTGTGTGTGTGTGTGTGTGTGAGTGAATGAAGAGCTGATTTTCTAGTTTAATATGCATGTGTGCACTTTACTGTCGTGTGTGTGTCTGCTTTAAGAGACTGTATGTTGTGTACTGTATATACTGCTTACTCTACACACTGCTGATTTCTGCTACGTACTCTGTGTGTGTGTGTGTGTGTGTGTGTGTGTGTGTGTGTTTAGTGTACACTCATGTAGCCTTTTTTTTAATCTGCAATAAGAGTGCTTTTAAAGACAGCTGAGTGTGTGACAACGTTTTTCTCTGGTTTACACACATTAAACAGAGGTGATGTATATGATTATGTATATCTGTGTGTGTGTGTGTGTGTGGTGATGTACAGTGTGTATCCTGTATGGAGTTTTTACAGAAGAGTTATTTAATAATAGACACATACTGTTGTGTAATAAACACTGAGACTTTGGATTTAATCTTCTGTTCTGATTATTTTGGGGTTCCTCTAATTCAGGGTAAATTACCCCACTGTCACTCATTTACAACACACTGGAATCCCTGCCATGAAGAACTGTAGCTGTTCTAGAATACCCAGTATTAGTATGCTGTTCCTAATAAAGTGGCAGACGAGTGTATATTTCAGTGCTAAAATTCAGACGATTGCTGAAGATGTTGGTAAATGATGCCTGTGCGGTAAGGGACAGAGGAAGAGCTGCCCTTGCTCTTCAGCTTGGTTGATTTCGCTTTCAGTTTCTGATATTTACAACCAGATGTGTTAAACAATTTACTTCCAATTTTTGGAGGAGAAAAAGTATTGGAACAGATCGTTTTTAAAATAAATACCACTTCATATTTGGCAGCTTCTTTCATTGGTTGTTTGTTTCGGGGGGTTTCTCCTTCAGTCTCCTCTTCAGGAGGTGAAATCAGATCAGTTGGGTGAAAGTCTGCATGATGATGTCCTGCTGCATGATGAGGTTCCTGGATGCAGTTCTCTGTAAATTTGGCAGATAGAATGTCTCTGAATGACAATACGTCCTCCTCTCTGCTTCAGCTATAAACTCGTACTTTTGGATCATTAAATTAAAATTTACCACAAAAATGTTGGTTATACACTTGCTGCATTTTCTCATCTCCAAGCCTGTGGAAAAGTTAATTAATGCAGCTCAGAGAAATTTATAAAAATGTCGGTTCGTTTATTGCAACATTTCAAATATGAAACTAAACCCGCCAGTAGGTGGCGCCAAGTCACTGTGTCCGAAACCGTTCACTATTCCCTGTCCACTGTATGTTAAAGAGAAGAAAAACTACTGTCTGTCACATTTATTTTATTTGTTTATTTAAAAGAAATGATTTTTGCTGTGTTTAAACGTGGAGGTGTTTCCTGTCAGAGTCCTCAAACTGACTCCTGAAACCTGCCGTGAAATCTACTCCATCTGAACAGTTCTGGTTTTGGAGAAACTTATTTTTCCTGAGGTGATGAAAAGGGCGGATTTCAGAAAGAATAATAACTTTAAAGTGTGCTTAGTTAGCTCGAAGACGCCACCTATCGGTAAATAACTGACGACTAGATCCTTCCATAAGAAACAAATGCAACTTTATATTTCCTCCATCCGTCTTTAACTTAATTAAAAAGAAAAACAAACAACAAAAAAACAAACTAGTAAAAAAATATAATAAAAGGAATTTTTAATTATGGGAAATAGTGTTGGTGAGTGAACATCGGAAGTCCACTTGAAATCAGAGTGCATTGTGGGTATAAATGAGTGATTGAATGTAGGGAAGGAAGTTGTTCAGAATTCAGACAGTGATCTAGTACACTGTACAGGAGATCGGGAGCGGGTTCAGACACAGTCAGTGCTGCTGGGAAACGCAACTGTTCCACTTGGTTTGGACTGTTGTTGGTGAAATCGAGCAAAAACAGTCAACACACAATATTGTGTCTAAAATATTCATCCTTTAATATGAACTTATTGTTTATTGAACTGTTGTATAAAATGAATATCACATTTGAGATGGTGTTGATATTCGGGGAAACAGAACTCTGGCTCATGTGATATTGTTTAACTATATTATATTGTACTGAGATGGTTTAATAATGGTTTAATTTCACAGCAGTGATGAACAATGCTGAAGCTTAGGCACGCGTTTAACTGTGAATTGATACCATGGGCCAAATTTAAATAAAAACTAAATTATAAAATAAAATTTTAAAAAGTCTTACAAAAGGACAGATGCTCATGCACCACAAGTTTTCTGTAAGGAAACATTTCATTATATTCTCTCTCTCTCTCTCTCTCTCTTTCTCTCACACACACACACACACAGACAGAGACCACCCTGAGAGGATTTACAGCCCCACCACACACACACACACACACACACACACACACACACAGAGAGAGAGAACATGGCACAATAAAGATGTGTGTGTGTGTGTGTGTGTGTGTGTGTGTGTGTGTGTGTGTGTGTTGTGTGTGTGTGTGTTATCAGCTTTCGTGTTAATAATAAACTTTTTTATGACATTAGAGAAATAATCTTTCTGATCACATGGTCACTCTGGATGGACTTTCTGTTTCATCATGTACAGCAGTTAAAGACCTCGGAGTGATTATTGACTCCAGTCTATCATTTGATGCTCATGTAGATAATATTACTAGGATAGTCTTCTTTCATCTCAGAAATATTTCTAAGATAAGAAACATATTGTCACTACATGATGCAGAAATACTGGTTCATGCATTCGTCACCTCTAGATTAGATTACTGTAATGCCTTACTGTCTGGATGTTCCAGTAGGAATATAAATAAACTCCAGTTAGTCCAGAATGCTGCTGCTAGAGTCCTAACTAGAACTAGAAGATACGACCACATCACCCCGATCTTATCCACACTGCATTGACTCCCAGTAAAATCTCACATGAACTATAAAATACTTTTATTAACCTATAAAGCACTAAACGGTCTCGCGACACAGTACCTAAGCGACCTTCTGGTTTTATATGATCCTCCACGCCTACTCAGATCAAAAGATGCAGGCTATTTGATGGTACCTCGAATAGTGAAGTCTACAGCAGGGGGAAGAGCGTTCTCTTATAGAGCCCCACAGTTATGGAACAGTCTTCCTATTAGTGTTCGGGACTCCATATAAATCAATAATTAACTTTTTCACACTATCTGCTGTTCCCCAGATGAGGATGGGTTCCCTTCTGAGTCAGGTTCCTCTCAAGGTTTCATCCTCTTTAAACATCTTAGGGAGTTTTTCCTCACCACCGTCGCCACTCAGTGGTTTGCTCAATTGGGATAAATTCACACCTTTAATATCTGTACACCGTGTTGATATTTCTGTAAAACTGCTTTGAGACAATGTCTATTGTAAAAAGGGCTATACAAATAAAACTGAATTGAATTGAATTGAATTTTATCTTTGATAAAATTTGATAAAAGCTGATATTATTGGATTGAGCTTTCTCAGTTCCTGTAATGAAACACACAGTAATTCCCTGAGTAACCTCAAGATGTTAGAGCCCCAGTTTCAGCTTAACCCGTCAGTCTATAAGTAGCTGATATATATATATATATATATATATATATATATATATATATATATATATATATATATATATATATATATATATATATATAAAAAGAAAAACAAATATATATATATATATATATATATATATATATATATATATATATATATATATATATATATATATATATATATATAATATACAGAGAGAATGGTAAATGTAATCTTATAATAAACCACATCATACTTTACAGCTTAGAAGAGTTTGGTATTTATTAGAATATATTATTACAGTCATTTCTAGATTATTCAGCTGCAGAATACTCTCAGTATTCTGGGAGTGGTTAGATACTCTAAGAATACTTAGAGGACATGATCAGCTGGTGTTTCCAATTTCTGCATTGGAAAAGAAAAGAAAACATAAATATATATATATATATATATATATATATATATATATATATATATATATATATATATATATATATATATATCAAATCATAATACAAAATAATAATATTTAAGCTGTACTTCACACCTCACTTTCCAAGACAACGAATATTTAAGCATGATCAATTAAAATAATGTAATACACAGAAATAATGAGACATGCATTATTAAAACTGTAAAGTTTACTATAAAAGAAGACAGAAACGATCTTTGGATCAAAACACTAACTTTATTACAAACACAAAGCTCTGTCATATGATACAACATGCATATTTGTGATAAGTTTCTTGAAATTAAAATTGTTATTTCTCTCAAATTAAAAAAAATATATAGACTAAAAAAGACAGACATTCCAACAATGTTATGTAATGTGTTTTATCACTTTTCAAACTGATATCAAAATGAACAGAGATCTTAAAAGATCTTAAATGATCGATGAATCAAATCCACCAAATTGCTGACAGGCTACTGCTCACACTACTGCACAATTTCCTGATGAGTAATACTATATGACGAAATTTAACATAAGCAAATAAGTGAGAATTTTAATATAACCTCTTTTTAATGTTTAATTTAAACAATCAGTGTAGATTGAACAAGAATGAAATACACCATGATATAATATGATCCACATACACCAGTCTGTTTCATGTAAAGAACTGAACAGATGTAGAATAATGACTTGCTGTATTATGAATACATCCACAGAAAATGTTCCAAAATAACATTATAAATGTCACTGTGACTTGCCTAGTTTATTCCTGATTGTGAGATCTCTGACCTGTTGACCTTTGTCTGATATTAGAGCTACTGATCAAGCGAGTTCTCTCTGAACTGACTTCAAAGAGCATGTACTCTGAATCAGGTGATTCATGTCCACCATCATTGTCTGGTGCACTCTGTCTCTCTGTGCTTTGACTTCTCTGATCATTTTGTTCTGCATTTCTACGTAAAGCAAAACCTGTGCCAACACCAATGCCTGTGCCAATGATAACACCAATACCTGCACCAATGCCTGCACCAATACCTGCACCTACAGGACCTGCAACAACACCACCCACTGCAGCTCCTATTACACTTCCAGATACAGTTCCACTTCCACCTCCAATAACACCAGCAGTAAGCAAATATTTCTCGTTATTTTTGCAAAACTCCTTAAACCCGTTATTATTTCTCCTGAGTCTTGCTGCTTCCATATACATCTCATTGGAATAACAGGTTCCTCCATTGTTCTCCACCATTCTGTCTATCTTCTCCAGTAGCTCAGCGACCTGCTCTTGGGTTCTCTTGTCTTTATTGTTGAAGATGTGATATCCACCTCCACACTGCTTAACTAGACTGCTGAGAGATGTGTTCTCCTGAATCACCATATCCACAGACTTCCCCTCTAACTGGTCTCCATGAGTAAAGAGAATCATTGTGTATTCTTTCATCCCTCTTCCAAAAATCTCCTCTAATTTCTGTATAACATCTTCCTCCTGTTCAGTGAACCTCATATTAATGGGCTGGATGTAAAGGAAAGCATGAGGTCCTGGACTGGACAGATAAATACTCCTCCCTATCTCCACACTTAACTCCTTAGCGGATTTTGTTGTGTCGAATAACCCTGGTGTGTCAATCACAGACACAGTCCTCCTTAAAACTAAATCCTGTTGCATTTCAGTCGTTGATGTTACAGACTTTGAACCAAACTCAGATCTGAATCTCGTCCCTCCCAGGATAATGTTTCCTGTAGCGCTCTTCCCAAAACCAGTCTTCCCCACCAGCACGATTCTCCTATGAAGACGATCTTCAGGGTCTGGTAGTCCTATCTCTGAAGCTAAATATGGATTTAAAAAGAAGATGATCACTGCACAGTTATACTGAACATTTCATTACACTCATTACACTTCTGTACACGTTTGGTGCTAAGCACAGCTGGTTTTTTTATTAGATGGACAAAATAGAAAGTAAATTAAATTAGGAAAATGACTGTTGTGGAAATATTTATACAGGAAATATACTTACAGATGATTTGTGCAGTCTCTTTTATTTTATTAATTAACTTTTGGACTTGATTTGGACTTTGTGAGAAGTTGTTAAAGACATGATATCTGTTGTGAAATCTCTGCACCAGTTTCTTCAGTTCTTCTGTGTCTTCTATAAACTGCTTTATAGTGAGATCTTCACTCTCCAGCTCGTCTCCTCTGGTGAAGAGGATCCATGTGTTTTGGACGAGTCTTTCGGGTATAAAGTCCTCAATCAGAAGAACAGCTTCGTTATCTTCTTGTGTAAATCTGCCTATGTTCATCACCAACAGAATCACAGTGCAGGTTGCTTCATCTCGCTGGAGCAGAGTCTGCCATTTAGCTAAAACATTTTCATCACTTGTTTCTGTATTAAAGAGTCCTGGTGTGTCGTAGACATCAAGAGTCACTCCGTTAAAAATGACTCTCTCCTTTGTAACATCCTGAGTTACAGATTTAAATGTCTTCTTGGAAAAAAATGAGTTATTTCTTAGTATGGTGTTTCCTGAAGCACTTTTTCCTGATCCTGTTTTTCCAAGGAGAATAACGTTATAGTGTAAATAATGAGTGTTGCTTGTAGCGGAATCCATTTTTCTATGCTTGTAAATTTACCTATAGGTTATAAAAAAAGGGGGGTTGTGAGCTCTGCAACAACAACAAACTTCATCCTTACAGCCTGATATTAGTGTCTTTTCCGTCTTGATGCTGCTTATGTTCACTCCTCCACCTCCTCGATCTTAAGCGAGACAGAAAAGTATTACAGGTGTACCGCAGTCCTGCAAACTATACTGGCATGCACAAACTCTGAATACTGTGTGAATACGTGCACATAACTGCAGACATTTCCGTTTTTGAAGTTGTACAGAAAAAGAATATTTGTAAAATACTTCCTACTAGAAACACACACTGCTTCTGAAACCGCATACTTACCTACACAGTTCGGATGCAGTACATCTAGACATACACAACCGATGCGATTTGGATGTTTGAAATGGAAAGGTACTGAAATTGAAATGTAAACAGGCAGGTAGAATAAAATTAATGTGTGCACAAAATAGTCATTTAAAACCTTTTTAAAACTCACCCTTACTCAAGTGTAAATTACTCCTCGACACTCGTGATGTGATGAAAATGAAAGTAACACTGAACATGTCCTGAACATAAAGTGGTTGTGCTTCATGTTCATGTGTTTCATGTTCATGTGCTTTATGTTTTTGTGCTTCCTCCCTCTCTGTGCCTACTTCAGGGTAAGGACGTGCTGTGACTCGCAGCTCACGGCTTCAAGCAGTCATCTATTTGCATGTACAATATGACTAATAATTAACTGCACTTAAAGTGTTCGTAAATTAAAATAAAAAATTTTTTAAAGGTCTTTAAACTTTTAAACTTTTTAACTTCTTTAAGGTAATCACAGGATGCGGTTACGTGTTGAGAAACAGGATGCATGCCCTTATTTGTTCTTTACAGAGAGACAGAAAGGACAGGAGATTGTGAAGTAGAGCTCTAGCTTTGAAGCTCTGTGCAGAAAACAGGATGTATGCGTTTATGTGGTTTGTTTCAGTTTTATCTCTAGGTGCCCGAGCCCCCTTTCTAATTCATCACCATGTTCAGTAAAGGCAGAGGGTCTGGGTTCTGTATTACAATCACGAGCAACTCTTTTTAATTCTTCTGTGTACTTTTGCCTATATCTCTGATTTAGTTGCCTAATGCCTTCGGCTCTCCTGTATCTAGCATGATCATTCAGTCTCTTCAGCTCTCATTTGATTCAAAACACCTAATATGCTATCACATTGTTTCTCTAAATATTCAGCTTTTCAGTTCTCTTCACACCCAGCGTGTCGAGCTGTAAATCTCGCAGGTCTTTCTGGAAGAGCAGAACATCAGGAACAGCTTTCTTAGCGGCCCCAGGACCAGAAGGTCCAGTCTGTCTTCGTTGCTGAGTACCTGGGGAACGGCTTGAGCCCTTTCTTCTTCTTGGACCTCTTTTTCTCCTGACGCGGTTGTGTTTCCCCGGGCTGTCAAGGTTGAGGTTCTTTACATAGTTTAATCATAATCACATAACATAATACATCAGCTTGTATTTTATGTAGCTGAGGCTACATAATCCTGAGATCTAAATCTCCTACAGCACTTGTCTGGAGCTACACTACAGACTAATGATGGTCAGATGAAGATTCATTTAGTGGTTTAACTCTTCTCCATATTGGTATCTGGTCAACGCTGTAGGATCCAATTACAGGAAAACAGTCTAAAGATCAGCTTTTACCTGCAATCGGTTAGATTTTTATATAGCCCATAGTGCAGCTAATTTTAATTCCCATTGTCACTGACTAACTTCACATCTCATTTTTCATAAATACCATAAGTTGTCTTGTGTATATTTTATTCCATATTGAACTGTTGTTTAACTTTTGTTTATCTTTTATATATTAATATAGACCACAAAGAACATACACATACTGTAACACACATATCTGAACAACACATCAACAATACCTATCAAAAATATCTATTCAATTTACATATCTATGCCAAGTTTATTATAATTTGCACATAATGCTGCACATAACTGTTAAGATAATACTTTATTAATGCCCCAGTTGGAGACATTAGGGGGTCACAACAGCAGCCAAAAAAGAAAGAAAGATGAGATAGTAAGGAGAACAATACAAGGATATATAAAGAGTATATATAAATATGTATAGATATAAGCGCAACCTCTATATACATTATATACAGTATCCCATAAAAGTAAGTACACCCCTCACATGTGTGTAAATATTTGATGATATCTTTTCATGTGACAACACTGAAGAAATGACACATTGCTACAATGTAAAGTAGTGAGTGTACAGCTTGTGTAATAGTGTCAATTTACTGTCTTTCAAAATAACTCAACACACAGACATTAATGTCTAAACCGCTGGCAACAAAAGTGAGTACACCCCTAAGTGACAATGTATACATTGGGCCCAAAGTGTCAATATTTTGTGTGGGGACCATTATTTTCCAGCACTGCCTTAACCCTCTTGGGCATGGAGTTCACCAGAGCTTCACAGGTCTCCACTGGAGTCCTCTTCCACTCCTCCATGATGACATCACAGAGCTGGTGGATGTTATTGTGCTCCTCCACCTTCTGTTTGAGGATGCCCCACAGATGATCAATAGGGTTTAGTCCATCGCCTTCACCCTCAGCTTTTTTAGGAAAGCAGTGCTCATCTTTTCAATTTCAATTCAATTTTATTTGTATAGCGCTTTTTACAAGAGACATTGTCTCAAAGCAGCTTTACATCTTGGATCTTGGAGGTGTGCTTGGAGGTGTGTTTGGGGTCATTATCATGCTTCTCTTGTTAGTATGTGGCTTTAGCAATGCAGATGCTATTGAAAAAAGAGGAGAGAAGTGTTTTATAATTAATTAGGTTAGTTGGGTTGTTAGATTTGCAGCATTTCCTTTCAGATGCTCTTAGTTTGACCCAGTTGTTACCGCAGAGTTTCTGAGAGCCAAGGACTAGAGGATGATATATGAAAAGAGAGAAAGTACATTTTTGCAGGGTCAGTGACTGTAACAGCATGAAATTCAAAGGAAGTGTATGAGCAAGAGGGAGAAAGACAGGTAAATTTCCATGTTATGGAGAGAAGCAAACCTGTACCACCCCCTCGTCTGTTAGGGTGTGAGGTATGGGAGAAGTTGAAGTTCCACTTGTTCGGTGGACTGCTGGTTGACTGGCAGCGTTTTTACCATGAATCCAGACGGTCTCACCTCAGAGCGCCAGCAATAATATGAGGTTAGCTAGTGGGCTTGCACCAAATGCAGAAATGAAATCTGCCTTGTTGACAGCAGTTTGGCAATTCCAAAGTCCGATTGAGAATGAGATGGAACCTGCAGAGGCCGCATTCAGAGAGCGTAGGTAAATGGGTCCTTAGCGTCTGTTTTCCGAGACAGTGCCACTGTCTGCGCCTGTGGCAAATAACAGGGATAAACTGATGACACATGTTAGTGTGTGTAGACAGGTAGCTGCCAAGTGTTCAGGACACTCGGCATGTGGAGTCACCCGGGCCGGGAAATCGAACCGCCAACCCTACGATTAGTGGACAACCTCCTCTACCAGCTGCGCCACGCCCAATATATACAGCTCGTAGCAACAAGGAAGCACAGTTACTGCTTCTATCTGACAATCGGTGCTAAAACAAGTTCCAACTAAAAAATCCAGAAAGAAACACTTACCACTTACTGTTCGCCTGGGTCAATAATATAATAATAACGTCGAGGACGTTGTGACGGATAGCTGCACACTGACGCAGAGGCAGAGTCCGTTCCATTCCGAGATGTTTTAATTAGTGGAAATAAATAAATAAATAAACAAATAAATAAATAAATAAATAAACACTAGTATAAATAAACTACCTAAAAAACTCAGTCTAAAGATTTATGCTGAGCTTTCTATCATAACAGAACAGAAGAAGAAAAAAAGATACAAAGGGAAGTGTGTTGTCTTGGGGAGCAACAAAATGAACAGGTGACTAGGTGAGAGGGGGCAGGAGGCGGGAATGGCGGAACTGATGGTGAGCGTTTGCCAGGGACCATGCTAATGCTCTAACTGTGGATATAACCTTGTGGATATTGATTCAGGAGGCTGGTGAACCCTTGGGGAATATTCTGCCAAGCCGAATCAACGAGCAAGCAGAGCTTTGAGGGTTCGGCGGCACATCACGGGTTTGAGATCCTTTCTTAAATACTTTTGTGGAGAACCAGTATGCTTAAACCGCTGGATGTTACTGTTTCCGAGTGTT
Organism: Ameiurus melas; assembly: GCA_012411365.1. Taxonomy (NCBI): domain Eukaryota; kingdom Metazoa; phylum Chordata; class Actinopteri; order Siluriformes; family Ictaluridae; genus Ameiurus; species Ameiurus melas. The sequence goes on from CM022765.1 coordinate 29,526,691, forward strand.
AAGCGGAATCTGAATGCTGGTTGTCTATGCTTTCAGGTTCACGAACTCCTGTATGCCTAAATCACCGCATTCCCGTACTGCTGTTAAAGTCAATGTTCTGTTGTTTTGGTTAATAATTATTTTGGGGTTAAATGACTTTTTTACTGCCTTCTGTGTGTGCACTTTTTATTTTATGACTAGAGCCTGGTTTCCTTATTGTTTCGTCTATTAAGCCCCCATATGGGAACTTGTTTGTTTTTTATTATTTCAGTTTCTATAAATGAAGAGATCTGTGTAGGCACCTCCCAAAAATGTAGATGAATAAATGGTGTGCTTGCTGCATTTTTGGGTGGATTCATTTGAGACTACATTTCCCATTGTCCTTTGTTTCTGGATGCGTTGCAATTTGTTTCCATTGGAGTAGTTCAAGCCAATGGGTTGCCTGTTTAATTAAACTCCTAGCCAATCAGAGGTCACCTTTGTTGGGGAGGGGGAAAGAGAAAAAAAGGAAAGGGAGATAGCGAACGGAGAGGGAGTGACACGCGGGACGAGAGCGGGAAAGAGAGAACTGGAGTTTTAACGCAGAGGTGATGTTTGTAGACTAAACTTCTATTAAAGTAGTGGCACAAATATCATTTTATTCAGCGAAAAGTCGAGAGCAACTATCAGCTCGGTAAATTGGTGAACTGTAAGTTTAGGTGAAGTGCAGCTAGCTTATCTGCGTTTGTTTGTTTTGCACTAGCTTGGGAAAAACAAAGCTAAGCTAATTTCTTCGTGAGGGACAGACAGCTGTAACCGCCAGCCGAAGGTTTCGCTGTGAAACTGCAGGGACGAGGACTGTGGAGAACTGTGCTGAACTGTGCTCGGTAGCATGGTAGCTTCTACGCCTGTTTAAGGAGGTACTTCATCGCTGAACCTGCGTCGCTGAATTAACCTTCTGGAACCTCGCGTGCAGCGGATTCATTCTCTCAGCTCGTGACCACAGTGGCTAATTCTTCTGTTCCAGAGGCGTGAGTAACGGAGAGGTTTTAGTAGCGTTCATTAAAGGAACCAAGGAGGATTTTTGTTTGTATGTGTACCAACTCCGGGCCCCAACAGAAAACCCAAGCGCTTGGTGAAGGTTCTGAACAGTTAAAGGGTTTAAGTGGTAAAATCCAAACTGTACTGTTCCTGTTGTTTCATAATTAGAAAGGAGTGTTTGAGTTACTGGTCTAAATTTTGTTTCTAATGTATACAGTTTGAAGGTTTTTTGTTTAGCATAATAAATGTTTTTTTTATTTTTGTTATACATACTACCTGGCTTTACTGGACTTTTCTTTTTTTTGATTTAATAAGGTTTATTTATATTTGGTCTAGTTGTACTCAATATTTGTTTCTGGGGAATAACAATACCGCTCATAGTGTGTGATTGGGGAAATTCTTCAGTGGAGGCACCGCGCTATTAGGGATTAAATCATTTACATACATTTCTGCCTGTTATAGTATAACAACATCTGGTAAATAGAGGTTAGCCAATTCACCATCAACTGCTAAATACTCAGGATCCTGTTAATTAAAACCCATTTACTGTAGTAACCTTCTCTAATATTACACTTCCGGTGCCAGGAAGGGGTTACATCTGTATTTTCTAACGTTTGGTGCATGAATTAGAACTAATCATCTTATTTTGTGAGAATTGTGTAGCCCACTGTGTGTCTTTCACTGAGTGATGTTCAAATTATACTTGACAGTTATTTAGACTGTAAATAAATATTCACAAGTCAGATCTATTCTCCAGGTGAATCTACAGCACCATTTTGTTCAGGAGAGTGGAGGTCACATTTCCAAAATTACAGTTTGGGATTCCATAACAATTTCTCAGTTAAAGCCCAAAGGCATTTGTCCATATTTTGTAGTGAACATCTAAACAACTTTTGTTTTTGTTCTTTTACAGCTTTTCACATGGAAGGGAGTGAGACTCCTGTCTTCCCAGATGGAGGGAGATTTGTAAGAAGACGCATCGACTCCCAATTCTTACACCTTACAATTGTTTTAATGATTTTAATAAATGCCACCTGAATTTAATTGCAATTGTTTTTTATGATCATTTTTACTAGGATTCTAGCATACAAAGAACATTTTAGGGGGGAAAAAAGAATAAACACGTTTTGTTTTTTTTTAACACATCTTTATGTGGAAATGTTTAACACACAGCATGTGGTAAATGTACTAACACACTGATGGGGTCAAAAAACAACACAATTCTGTTGTCCTTAACTAGACACGCAGGTGTGTTAACACTGAACACATCATTGAGTGAAGTTTCGTACCGATATATTTATCCATAAGAGCGTTACTGTACACTAGAAAAAGCAGAAATGTGGGAGAACAGTCCAGTTTATATGACCTTAAATGCACCGCTATCTTCATTAGCTTTGTTGAACTTGTTTGTAACTCACACTGGATCATAAGTTGGTTACTCAGATTTTTGGAACATAGCCCAATTTAGGTTATTTTTAACCCAGTGGTTTTTTTTTTGTTTGTTTTTTTGTTTGTTTGTTTGTTTTTTTTATAAAAGAGTGTGCTAACTCAACAGAATCTGAATGACTAAAGAAGGGAAAAAAACAAAGGTGTTCGAAAGGCCACATCAAAGTCCAGACCTCAACCCCATTGAGATGTTGAGGTGGGATCTTAAGAAAGTTTGGTATAAACTAATGTCCTCAAACATCAATGAACTAAAGCAATGTTGTAAAGAAGAGGGGGCCAAAATTTCTCCAAAATGATGTGAGACTGAGAAACATTTACTTCAAGTTTTTGTTGCTAAAGGTGCTTCTACATGTTACTATAGGGTGTTTTTATTTTTTCCCTCACCTGGTTTATTGTAATGTTGGTTTATTTTGGAGGGAAAAAATGACTGACTATTGAAATCTGTCATGCTTTTTTGTTGGCACTTGAGGTTCTTTTGTTTGGTTTTAGAAGTTGAGGACTGCACGTTGTCATTTAGGTCCTGATAAATAAAAACATATAATTAAATAAAATATAAATATTTTTTTAAAAAGTAAAATGCAATTTAATATTTACAGTATGATTATGCCATACATACAACTTACAATTATAAAGTGTTTTATTTATGAACTGATTTACAGTTAAGAAAGCATTGTTATTCACCAACTTGCTCTTTGTCTTCGAAACTTTCTCTCTTTTTTCATCTTGCCCACATCAATTTGATAACAGGACGTAACTACAGCAGTAAATATAGTTTTCTTGCAGAACAGGAAATGAACACCACAAAGCTGAAGAGTGCCACATCCGCTATATACATTACAATATGAATACAAAAAAGCGAGCTGAAAACTGTAAGTAACAAAGTAAAACCTTCAACTCCAAAAACATTACACAAGATGTTGGTCAACATTAACAATAGCTATGAAACTCATATTTTCTAACCTTTATATTATGCTATACACAAGATTTAGTTTTTGCTTGTGCGTATAAATCCGTCAGTCAGGTCATTACTGTAAGAAGTTGTTCGTTGAGCTAATTCCTGTTTGAAAACTGGTATTGCACCAATCGTACAGTATGCGTGCGGTTAATCAGGATTTGTCTGCTTCTTCAGAGGGTAATTTCAGTCACATTTGCATTTGAGCTACACTACTGCTCATATGCTATAAAATATATATATTTATTCTATATGTGCATTTTACTGATGGACACCTCTTCAGTTGTTGTACATGTGATTGTTAGTTAATTGTTTGGTAGGGTTGTGACATTTTTCTAAATTAAAATCTAATGGCCTAAGTGAATTTTTAAATATCCATGACATACACTATATGGCCAGAAGTATGTGCACCTTTATGTAGTATATGGAAGCACACAATTGTACAGAACATCTCTGTATGCTGTAGCTTTACAGTTTCCCTTCACTGGAACTAAGAATCCCAAACACAGTTCCAGCATGACACTTGCTACGTTTACATGAACAACAATAATCCACTCTTAATCCGATTAAGACCATACTCTGAATAAGAAACGACCATGTAAACAGCTATTTTTACTTGCCTGAATCTAATTAAGGTCATAATCAAAGTAAGAGATAATCGAATTAAGACAGGTGGAGTACTCCTGTTTTAGTCACATTATGGATGTGTATTACAGACATGTAAACACCTTAATCACATTATGAACGTCGTGTGAGAGTTTTCACCGTGTTTTGTGACAGGACACGATCACACACGGCAGTGTTACGGCGAACAAGAGAGTTCGGCTGAGTCCAAAACTGCATACTTTCCTACTATAGGCCTGTAGTGGGGATAAATACATGCATCTCAGCTACTCTATAGACTTTAAGTACACTGTTTGAGACGCAGCCCACGGCTACAAGCAGTCGCCCATTAGCACGTACAGCATGACTAATAATTAACTGCACTAAGAGTGTTCGTTAAAAAAAATTCAATAAAAAACCCAGAACTCTATATGGTACCATAATGAAGACCCTTATGTTGATACGTGAAATTCTGGAGGGGCATCGGATGGCGTGGCGCGGTGACGTAATGACGTGGCGTTACTCTAATAATGTTCTATAACATGTAAAACAGGAACATGTCAGGAGTATTGTAAAAGCGACATGTAAACACCTTAATCACATTATTGTCTTACTCAGAGTAAGGTCAATAATCAGATTACTGCTGTCCATGTAAATGTAGTCAGTGGTCCTGTGCACAAAGCGAGCTCCATGAAAACGTTGTGTGTGAAGGTTGGAAGAAGGTAGAAGAACTTAAGTGTCCTGCACAGAACCCTGACCTCAACCCCACTGATCACCTTTGGGATGAACTGGAACTGGAGTCTACTCACATCAACACCAGGGTCTGACCCCAACCTCATTAACACTCTTGTAGCTGAATGATCACAAATCCCCACAACCACGCCTCAAAATCTAGTGGAAAACCTTCCGAGAAGAGTGCAGCAAATTATTACAGCAAACACGGGAAATAAATCTAGAATGGGATGTTCTACAAAAGCATATGAGTGTGATGGTCATGGGTGCACATACTTTTGGCCATACAGTGTGTACATGTACATGAGTTTTTAAAAGTGTGATAGCTAATGTTGATAAACCCTGTGAAGTTGCTGTTATTTTTGTCAGAACAGTGCTTTTAAGTATAGATGAAACATAACGGATCATTTTAGCCATGTCGTCAGCACCTACACTAGGATTTAACGTTGGGCTGGACTCCACCTTAAATACGAAGTTTTTTTAACTTGGCAGATACAGTTGTAAGTATGTTTTCATCAAATTCTGTTTGTTCTGCCTCCAGTCTCACATTCCTACACTTAATTTTGTAAAATCTCTTGTATTCTTTCAGCTCTATATCCTTCTTTTTAATTAACTCTTTCAACTGTTCAATTCTTTTATCTTTTTTGTGCTCTGATTCTTTTAGCTTGTCAATGGTCTCCTTTAATTTTCTGATTTCCTCGCTGTATTGAGATGTTAATTTTCGCTCTGATTCTGTATAGTGCTTCTTTAACTCCTCCTCCTTCTCCTTCAGCTTTTCCTCCACGTTCTGAAACATCGCGCTGGTGTAGTTTTCACCCCCATTTGCAGACACCATGCTTTCCACTTTGTCCAAGAACTCCAGAACCTGAGCCCGATCATCCATTCTTGTGTTGTCAAAGACATGATACCTCCCCCCAAACACATCAATCAGGGCTTTGAGTTTCCCTCCAGCCTCACAGAGATGTTCCTCAATGGTTCCTGTTAGTTGGTCTGCATGGGTGAAGAGGATCATGGTGTATTTATCTGCTTCTTCTCCAAAAAGGGCTCTAATCTTCTCCAGTGTGAGAAGTTCCTCCTTGGTGAAGGGACCAGGCTGAACAACCAGAATTATGGCATGGGGTCCCGGAGCTGTCATGTTAATGCACTTACTGATTTCTTTTTCTAAGATTTGTTCTGAGTAAGTTATATCAAAAAGACCAGGAGTGTCCACCACATCCAGCTGCCTACCAGCAACCTCTTCGGTCTCCTTCCAGCACTCTTTAGTTATAGATGATCCACTCTGTGCAGCTCTGAAGGCTTTCTTGCCCAAGATGGTGTTTCCTGAGGAACTTTTCCCAGCTCCAGTTTTTCCCACCAGCACCATCCTCAACGTAGACACTGAAGACACAGAAGAATAACTTGTCAAAACGCACATTTTGTGTCAGATATTTCAAAAACATTATTTTGTAGCTTTCAATAATTTTTTTAGCACATATTGTACTCTGTTTTATATAAACAGTTTATATTTTACATTAGATTTCTTAGCTTGTGTGTTTACAGAGAGAAATTAATGAATCTATGGAAAATAGGCTATAGGTAATATTATAGGTAATAGGTAATATTGACCATCAGTCATCTACAACAGTGGTCCCCAACCCCCGGTCCGCGGACCGGTACCGGTACCGGTCCGTGGGTCATTTGGTACCGGGCCGCACAGAAAGAATAAATAACTTACATTATTTCCGTTTTATTTATTATCTGGATCTGAAAAATGACCGGATTCTCTCCGTTACATCCTTCTACGACTCTCTCTTGACGCGTGTCAAGACGCTTGTCTCGGTCCCGTGATACGTTGAAACCTTACCATAGAGACCAGAGAGCGTTAGGGGGGGAGAGACGATGTTACGAGGACGCTGCTAATAAAGTTGCGATTTCACATTGGATCCACGTTTATTATTATATATATTTTTTTTTAATTAATAAAACCCCAGTTTTATTAAAATAAAATAAAATAAAAACAAAATTTTATTTTGTTATATTTATCGGTCCGTGAAAATATTGTCTGATATTAAACCGGTCCAAAAAAAAGTTGGGGACCGCTGATCTACAAGATGTTTATTCCTCATATACAGTGGGGAGGAGTCGGACTAAGCAGCTGCTTAAGTGGATTTTCTAAGGTCTACCTCCAGATTATTAAAATCACCTGCGTGTAGTTCATGCCTACGAGGTTGCCAGATTTTCCATGAGAACAATATACAAACAAATGAAGCTGTATGAAGCTGTCCTAATGTAATAAATAAAGTGCCTGATCCTGTGTGAAGTAGAATATTATTTAGTCAAAATGACAATTACGTGGTAGAGAAAGTTTAATAATCTGCTCCAGTGTTGGGGAGTAGTTAACTAAAATAGTGACGCGACTACCTTAACTACATTTTTCAGCTGTGTGTCCGTCTGATTGTATTCCTCAACATCTCGTTTAAGGGAACAGCCGAAAAAAAGGTTCCTATCAATTAATGAAGTTAGATACACTCGTCCTTCATCATTATCCATGATGGAGCGGGAGATGGTGACTGATTCAGATAATCAAAATCAGTAACCATGTCCCCCTATGTTACATTAATTTGTTCCTTAAGGAGTCAATTAATTAATCTTACATCTTTATATGTAATCTTCACAAAGCAAAGATTTAAATTCTTTGTTCAAATCTTCGATTATAATACAACATCCAAGAGTTCTAGCACAGTTTTAAGGACGCGTATAGAAATGAACGCGATTGTCATGTTAAACTGATACAGTAAGTAGCCTTATGTGCACATTATACATTCATAACTGAATTGTTTTTAAATTGTGTTTAATTTCTTTATGCAAAATTAGCATTTAGCTTTTGCTGACTCGGCCATTCAGCAGCATGAGGTGTAAAATCAGCACTCGACAGTTACAGCACTAGCCACAAGTGAAATTCGACTCCTAGTGTTTTATGAAGATGGTTAAGAGCTTCTGCTGCCCTGTTGTTTATTGATAATAAGTTTTCAGCAGAACTTACTATTAGCATTGTTAGCATAGCTGTATAGCGTAGCATCTCCTTACCTGACTCTCTAAGTGATAAAACTTGATCTACTTTCTGCTGGATTGGTTATGTAAAGAAGGCCAGTGAAACAGTACAAAGCTTTGTACAGACTGCGTTTACAGACCTGTCCAGGAGCTACATCACTTACTCCACATCAAGCTCCATCCCTTCAGCAATAATGAAATACTCCATCTTTGAGAAGCACTGCCAGTGTTACTAGCTTTCATGTCTTTACAGTTTTGTTTTCTTTCTGAAACACAGCATGATTTCTGCTAACACAAGAGTTATTTGGTGCACGGGGAGCATGCTGTGGTGTGGGGTGGAGTGAAGGGGCATTGGGGCATGTCTGGGGTGTGTCTGACACGAGGCCCATCCACACAATCACGGTCTGGAGTGAACTATTGCAAATGCTTTTATTCAGCCACATAATACAGTCTAAGTACGACCATGGCCATGGCTTAAACCACTGTTATTAATCATGCTCTGTATACTTTACATGTGATTTTATCATTTAGGAAGCTTGTGTGTATTAGTGTGTGTGTGTGTGTGTGTGTGTGTGTGTGTGTGTGTTCTTACTGTTCAGAGGTCTCTTTAAAGATCCTCGCCTTCCTAATGGTTGCTTCTCTTCTCTCTCATGCCTCCCCACTTGAGAATTATTGACATTAAAAATAAAGAAGTTACATAATCAGTTAAAATCAGTCACACAAACACAATGAACTGCCTGGAGGTTCGGGAGTTAAAAAAAAGGCACATTTGTTTTCATCTTTTATTTGCCTAAATAAATCCTATTAGGAGGTTCTATATATTACTCTCCTTTAATTCTCATTTTGAAATGAAAATGGGAAAATGTTTTATTTTATTTATTTTTAATGTTTTTAAATAGATTATCTCTTATTAAGAGAGTTCACTCTGGAATGATTTTTTCACAAAAATAAAATTGGATTAACTTTTCATAAATAGAGAACATTTATAAATAGAATAGGCTCCAGGTTCTTCGTGACCCTGGAAATGAGTAAGCGTTGAAGATGTATGGATGGAGTACATTTGAGATGATGAAAATATTGTCGAACTGCAGCACCTGGAAGCTACCACCGATCGGTCATCTGTTTACAGTTTAAACCCCAGACCACGGGGTAATAAACCGTCACCATGCTGATTTAAAGTGCTGAGATGTAGATAACATGCTCTGAAAGAAGCTCCAACACTTCTGAGCGGGAATAAAGTCATTTCGAGTCGCGGATTAAACCGAAACTAAAAGTCTGGGTGACTGTAAGGTTTTAGATTATTCTAGTTTCTTTTTAAATATCATTATCACTGTGTCTTTAAAAAAAGATGGTATATATATATTTTTTTCTTTACCTGGAAGTGACATTTTGAGGGTTATGTAGAAGCTGTTTCCAAACAAGTCTTCATGCCGAAGTCCTCCAGATCAAATCCGAACTGTCACTCTGTGGAAATAAACCCCAGCGCCCCCTGGAGGTAACCTACAGCAGGTTCGTCATCTTTAAACCCCATGAGGACATGACCTGCGTGAAGTTGGCCCCCCCACCAACGCAAAACGTCAGCAAAATAGTCTCAATCGTTTGTGCTTCGTTTGTGCTGGTTTGTGCCGTTAAAATTTCCGTTTGTGCTGCTTTGGATTTGGAGATATTAAAATAATATTTATAGGTCATTCTGGGGTCACCCAGCCCCCCCACATGCTCCGAATTAACCCAAAATGGTCTCAATCGTTTGTGCTTCGTTTGTGCTGGTTTGTGCCGTTAAAAGTTTCGTTTGTGCTGCTTTCGTTTTTAAGATATTAGACATTTAATTATGGCGCGGTGACGTCACCAGCCCCCCACATGCTCCAAATTAACCCAAAATAGTCTCAATCGTTTGTGCTTCGTTTGTGCTGGTTTGTGCCCTTATTTTTACTCTTATTGTTAAGCAGCAGTACATCAACACAAAGTCCTTGTGCATGTAAACTCATGGTACTTGGCAAAAAAGGTGATTCTGATTCATGTCTATTTCTGAGAGGTTATGTGGAGGAAAAGCTTACATTAAAAATGAAGTTTATTAACATATATATGCTTTAGTGGCTTAAAAAATAATAAAAATAAATGTTAAATAATATTAATTTTGTAAATTTTTATGTGCATTAAATTATCATTCTTCATTGTTATTTACATTTACACATTTGGCAGATGCCCTTATCACAATGACTTACATTATTTATCCACCTCAGCAGGTGAGGGTTAAGGGCCTTGCTCAAGGGCCCAGCAGTGTCAGATTCACAGTGCTGGGACTGGAACTCATGACATTCCAACCAGAAGTTTAATGTCGTAACCGCTCCCTACATTACTTTATTAATGTACTTATTCACTAAAAGAAAAAAGCATCGCAGCTTTATAGCAGAATCTGATCGCATGTTGAGCAAAAAATTATAATTTCTGGAATGTAATAAACCTTAACTGAGGTAAATGAGATCAAATATTAGATGGTTATTGGTTGGTAAATTCTTTGTTGTACGGAAACGAAGCTAGCTTAGTCAATTTAGACAAAAAATTTTCTGGACAGCTTCTAGATCATATCGGTTCTGAGTGACAGGCACGTGCACAGGTAGACCCCAGGTGGTGCTCAGGCACCTGACCTTTTTGACCTCTGACTAGATAAGTGACCTTTTTGCAAGACTTTTTCATCCATCCATCCATCCATCTTCAACCGCTTATTCCTGCTTCAGGGTCACAGGGAACCTGGAGCCTATCCCAGGAAGCATCGGGCACAAGGTGGGGTACACCCTGGACAGGGTGCCAGTCCATCACAGGGCACAATCACATACACACTCACACACCCATTCATACACTATGGACAATTTACCAAGCTGCCAATCAACCCGGAGTACCCGGAGGAAACCCCTGCAGCACGGGGAGAACATGCAAACTCCGCACAAACATGGCCCCGGCGGGAATCAAACCCCGGACCCTGGAGGTGTAAGGCGAACGTGCTAACCACTAACAATTCTCATTTAAGGGATGGTAAGCAGCAATAACTCTTTTTCTGAGATCTTCAGGAATCTCATTTGATTGAGGAGATCCATAAACCTGTGTGGTGAACACCAGACTTTGATAGTGAAGACTCAGGTTTATGTTTTTGAGCCATGTGTGGGCCTGCAAAACTCATACCTGATTCCCATCCTTTCAACTGAAACACATGACCTCCATTACCCTTTAATCTCCTACATTTTCCCCATAAAGATATTTAATGTAGGATAATTTTGCCCAGTAAATAAATGTTTTTTAAAAAAGAGAAAAAAACTATCATGTTTTTGCATGGTTTGTTCAGTTGTGTTCTCTTTATCTACCTTTGGTACTTCTGGATCTGATCACTTTTCAAGACAAATTTATGCAAAAATACCGAACATTGTAACAGGTTCACAACACATCACCAACTGTGTAAATGTTTTGTTGTTAAGTAATCACAGAATATAAAAAAGTCTACAAAACATCAATTGTTTAATTATATTTCCAGTAGAACTTTTAAAGTTTAAAGGGACACTCTGGACAAAATCTTGAACCATCACTAAAGCTGGTGTAAACATGTCTCCTGGTATCTTACTGCAGTGAAACAGCAGGTTTTGTAGTGAGAAACTCTCTCCTGAATACTTATCTTGGATGCAACATTTGAAAACTATAATGACTTTGGTAGATTTTTGGGTGGAAGGGAACTGGGGGGTTGTGCTCACTAGATAATGGTATCTTCAAGGAAGCTAGCTAGCTTTCTGGCTAATGCTAATAAGCAGTGATGCTTAGTCAGTAAATTATTGCAATGGAGCGAATGGATTACTCAAACAACAGAAAATACTCAACAGTAGTTGTATATATCCATCATTTTTGTTGCTGTCTTTATCTTTAGTGTTTGTAAACGAAACGGATATCCTGGTCAGAAAATTACACAATTATGAGGCTCATAATTTAGCCACTTTGTTATAATCTGACTGAAAATCTGTAAAAGAATGTAATGGGATTGACATTAGCTAAAATGCTATCCATGCATCATTATGAATTAGGACTAAAAGACAAGGAGTGCTATCTGACTAAACTAATACTTCCAAATGATGTAACTAGAATATCCATAATAACGCGGCTTCCTGTCAGTGGCTACATGATGCTAAGTGATGCTCTACAGGTTGGACATACAGTATATTCACATCTCATGGTAACTTTGAATGTTTAGAGAGAAAATGAAGGTATGCTAGTCCCTTGATGCTAACCCAACCTCAGTTTGTCGACTTTTGATCAGAAGAGCAGACATGGAATTTCTCTTCTATCCTTTGTTGTACTAAATATAGAATCACTATTTTCTTCTTTCAGCATCTTCTTTTGTCGAGGACCCAGTAACTCTGCTTTCAGATCTCTTTCATAGTCCTCAGGTTTGAGGTGCTGGTTGCACACTTGTAAATATCCATACATTTTCCGGTTGTGTATAAATATTAGGTAGGTAGTGTTCGTAATCATGAACCCAATTACTGAACCGACTAGCATAGCAACATCATGCTAACAGGGTTGTCCTTCCTCCCACTGTCTTCTGATGGTTTGGAATGCTGTCTGATTTGATATTATGAGGGAAATATGATACAATATAGTGTGTCAAAATACTACATACCATAACAAAAATATATTCAATTCTAGTTTTATGTCAGAATTTCCTTTAAGAAAAACCTCTGTGTGAGTGTGTATGTGATTGTGCAAAACAATGGGTGTGTGAGTGTGTGTGTGATTGTGCACTGCGATGGACTGGCCCCCTGTCCAGGGTGTACCCCAACTTGTGCCCCATGCTCCCTGGGATAGGCTCCAGCTTCCCCGTGACCCTGAAGAGGATAAGCGGTATAGAAGATGGATGGATGGACCATCGATAACTAGCAGAACAGTCGTTAGCTTGCTTAGCTAAAATGACTTAACATTACATGCTTTCTCAGATTAGATGTGCTGTTTATGAAGCTCGAGATAGCCACAAATTTAGTTAAACAAAGTTGGCAGTGCATAATATGACTATTGTTTCTTGTCATGTGAAAAGCAAAAAGATTCATTATGCTTGACCAGCGATGTACAGTGATCCGGAACGTATTCACAGCGCTTCACTTTTTCCACATTGTGTTATGTTATAGCCTTATTCCAAAATGGATTACATTCATTATTTCCAAGAAAATACAATCAATACCCCATAATGACAACATGAAATAAGTTTGCTTGAAATCTTTACAAATTTATTTAAAAATAAAGAATAAAAAAAGCACATGTACATAAGTACTCACAGCCTTTTGGTATAAGGCTGTAACATAACAAAATGTCCAGAAAGTGAAGCGCTGTAAATACTTTCCGTATGCACTGTAAGTACAGACCATTTACCATTCAATATTCCTTGGGCAAGACACTGAACCCCAAGTTACTCCCAATGGCAAGTTAGCGCCTTGCATCACAGCTCTGCTACCATTGGTGTGTGTGTGTGTGTGTGTGTGTGTGTGTGTGTGTGTGTGTGTGTGTGTGTGTGTGTGTGTGTGTGTGTGTGTGTGTGTGAATGAGACACAGTGTAAAACACTTTGGATAAAAGTGCTATATGAGTGCAGACCATTTACCATTTATCATTCATTATTCCATTGCTATTTTTCTCCATTTTCCTTTCCCTATATGACACCAACAATGAACAACAAATACGTAAAAGAAAGTCATCCAACACAGAGAAAAATAGAGTTTATTGTGTGCTATATTTCCTGATCTGCTATGTATAAATATGTTCTGTATTGGACTTGGTGTAAAATCCACCACGAGGTGGCGACATTCGTGACTGTTTCAGGACATTTACTTTCACTTTAGATGACTACACCACAGACACGAAATGGCGTCGGGAAAAGGTAAGGATCAGATTAATGTTCAAATAATCTAAACCATTAGGTCCTGGTTTAATTATCTTTAGAACTCCAGAAGCCATAAGCAGCTGTGATTTATTCATTTTTATTTCTTTTTAGTTTTCTCAAGACGTCATTTTATCTCGAGGAAATCTCTGACCGCGCTACAGTTGGGTTTATATTTAGACTTTCGCTGCACATTCGAGCTTCTCTCTTCAATTTCTCAAGAAATCAACATATAGAAAGGACAACATGTGTATTTTGATACTCTGGAGGGGACAGAGAGCCAAGTACAAGTGAATATATTGTTTATTTTCTCCCGTTAAAGCCCGCGGAGGTCAAACTGGTAGACACAGGTGAAAGCGCTTTAAGTAATGGAGTCAGTAAGGGACCGTGTAAAAAGTGCATGACCTGGGCAACTGTGTAAGATTCTCCTGAGTGTATAGTCGTCTACTTCACAGGATATCTAACTTATTGCAGTGTTAAGATACAGTATTTGTAATAAAAAAATATATATATATATATATATAATATATATATATATATATATTTATATATATATATATAGAGAGAGAGAGAATGTATATTATTAATGATTATTAATATACATATATATACAAATGGAAACTTACCAAAATACCAAAATATAGCCTTAATTATTTTTTTTTATATATATTTATTTTTTTTTTTTTGGGGGGGAAAAAGCGCGTTTTTGTTTTTTTTTTTTTTTGGAGGGTTTTTTTTTCTGGGGATTTCTGAGAGATAATCATCTAACTGTTGAGCGGTTGAGCTTGACCTCTGTCTTGCATTTGGGTTCTTCTCTTGGAGGATCTCATCAAACATGTCAGACAGCGAGGCTGTACGTGGCTCATCTGTGTGGGACCTTTTCCTCTCTGCGCTGTCTCCCCATCTCCTGCGCTGTGCGTCCCCTGACCGTCTCCATCACCAAGTGGCTTTCCTAAATCCAACTCGGCCTGGATCACTTCTCGTCCCCACATCCGAGTAATGCTCTTTACATCGTGGGTCAAGTACAGTCGTGATGCAGTACAAGGGTTCGGAGGCCGCCTGAATAAATCGTGTGTTGACGGCCTCGGAGAGTGCACTTTTAGTCGTTTTCACTCCGTGGTCCGTTTCAGCCTCTTTGTTTAGAAGATGCTTTTGTGCTGCAAGGAAGGGGATAATATCAGCTACAGATGCCTCAGATGAGCTTATCTCTTTTGTTAGTTGCTCAAAGGGGGTAAGGAGAGATAACGTTCTGGATTAACACCCACTGGTGTGTGTTGAGTGTCGTGGGCAGATCATATTCTGCTTTGTATGCAGTCAGCTCTCGCTTTTGTGCAAAAAGTCTTTCCAGCATATAATATGTACTGTTCCACCTTGTGCTTACATCTCGTTGGAGAAGTTTTGTTGGCATCGAGAACTGCTCTTGGATAGATTGTATGTGTGCATAGGCAAACGGAGAATGCTTAAAGTGGCCAACTATTTTCCTGCCTATAGCCATCACATCTGCTATACTGCGCTGACTCATCACTCCCTCATTGACTGCTAGTTGAATCGTGTGTGCCATGCACCGCGTGCCTTTCAGATCGCGGTCTTCCATGGCTTTGTCCATATTTCTTGCATTGTCATTGACTACTGCATTTGCTTTAGATCGGTCGATACGCCAAGTGTCAAACATGTTGGCGAATGCCTCGGAGATGGCTGCAGCTGTATGGGACCCCCTAAACTCTTGTGAGTGAAGCACAACCTTTTGTATCTTGAAATCTGTGTGGATCCACTGTGCGGTTAAACTCAGCATACTGGTGGGGCTCACATCTGAGCTACATAGACCTGTCGTGAAGCTGAGGACTGCAATACCTGCAGCCAAGAGCTCGTGGACGTGAGTTGAAACAACATTATACATCTCAGGTAAGCAGACAGGGCCCAGATGGCAACTAAAATGGTCGCCAATGCGACTAACTTTTTAATTTTAAAGACCATGTTTTTTCTACCAGTGGCCACCGTTACCCACAGACAAAATTTTAAAACAAATTAAACAGAAATGACCACACGTCTTGTTGTGTTAGGCTACTGAACGCTCATCTCCTCTTGCACATGCGTGTACCTGCCCTATGGCGTGCACTCCTGTATGGTTTCCAGTAAATAAACTCTGCACTCATGGTCAGTGGTTTAAGTGTCAGCTGTATAGATGAACAGAAACAGGTTTAACGTCACGTTTATGGGGTTAAAAAGTTGGAAGTGTTAACTTTATTAAACATGCTTAATTTAATTTGATGTGGTTTAGTTCGGTGGAATTTGAACGTATCTGTTATATGTAGACTAGCTAACCGCGTAGTTAACTAATGTTAGTCAGCTGACAAGAAAATGAAATGCGTAAATGAAAAATATCAGACTTTCTCTCATTCCCTGTCTGTCCAAACCCTGCCTCCTCCATCAGATGCCGATCATGTTGAGACCAACTCGTCCAGTGAAAGTTCTCAGGTGACATTTGAGTCATCCCAGTCCGCTTCAATCGGTGTGTAATCTTTTACACATGATGACAGCCAAGTGCAGAGAGTCGAGTCTTCTTCTCCCGTCCCTGCGGCCCTCATCCCGACAAGACCGTTTAAATCAGCTCGGCTACAATGAAATGTACTGCACCGTTTGTGCTAAAGCAGGACAAGAGATTGCTCGTAAAACAGAGTTCATTACCTGTTCGAGTCATTTTAGAAAAGAAACCGTGAAGCAGCGTGGTGACAGTAAAAGACATAAGAACGCCAGGGATTGGGTCATTGCTAGGTCTGTCCCTTGTGCCCCCCCGACCGTGACAGCAGTGCAACGTAGCTAGTGATAAAGTCACAGAAAAAGATGAGGGAATGGAAAATAAAATTCAATGCAGCCTACATGACTGAGCCTGAATAAGCAGGAAACAACTCATTGTACATAGTAGAATAAAAAAGTAAAAAAAAAATAAAAAAGAATCAAATGACTGAACATTTAAGTATTTACGGTAATATGATTCAATATGATACACTGAACATTGCACATGTGTATGTAAAGAATACATTGTGTACACTACATTATGGGAGGCGGAGTAAACAAAGGCAGACAGTACAGAGGGGAAAGAAAAGGCAGTGTGAGGCAGCCGTTTAACAAAGATATCATATGTCATATGACATGACTATATTTTGGCTCCTGAAAATTTGATTTGGCGCCAGGCATGGTGTAATGGGGCTCAATATAGTCGATAAGCCTGCGAAATCCAACGTTCTCTACAGCCGAGAATGGTCGATCATCCAAGGCGATGAATTCCATAATCTTTTCAGTAATGCCTTTAGCTTTTGCACGGTCGTTGGCAAACTTTTTCACCTTTTCTAAGCAGTCAGCCTCAGATGGAGTGGGTGTACGGCGAGGAACTTTTACTTTTCGCTGCTGCCCCTGTGTCTTTCTCGTATTCTGCATACTGTTCGGGGTGCCTTGATTTTAAATGATAAATTAAGCTTGTAGTGCTGAACGTTTTTCCAGACGTACCCCCTCTAGACAGTTCAGCAGAACACTTTCTGCAAACGGCCATTCTTCCATCTTTCTCTGACACTTCAAAATGCGTCCACACCGCCCACATGTTTGCTGCAATTAAAGCTTTGCGTATCTCAGACTGGTTGCTAGGCTATTTGGTCGCATCATCAAACACGTCGTTGTTCGGTCAAATTTATTCAGCCTTTTCACTTATTCGGCCGAACACCGAAAATGCTTTTTTTTGCTATTTTTAGCCGAATAATTTTGATTGCCGAACATTCGGTGCATCCCTAAAATAAAGTGAAATAAAAGTACATAATAACGGTAATTGTAAATGTGTGAAATCACTGTTTGAATGAAAATAGATTGAAAATATCAAATAGATTAAATAAATAAAAGCAATTTAAATTTAAAATACCTGAACAAATCATCAAACCCTGAAGAACTGTTTCCCTGCCAGCGTTTCTCTTAATGTTTTGATCCTCTGTAAACTGAAGCCCTAAGTCATTAATTCAGTATCTCATGTATATTTTCCTCATTCTCTTTCCACAGTGTCTAAACTCATTATAGTTCTGTTAGGGAGAAGTTTCTCAGAGAGCAGCAGAGTGGGAAACTTCATCCTGGGAGTAAACGTGTTTAATACTGAAGATCCTCCATCTTCAGTAGGACCTCCTCCGTCTTCAGTAGGACCTCTGTGTAGTAAGGGACAAGTGGAGGGAAGAATCGTCTCCATCATCCACACACCTCATCTCTACAACCCACAGCTCTCTCTGGAGGAACTGACTCCGATAATAAATCAGTCTGTTTCACTCGCAGAACCTCGTGTGTTTTTACTTGTGATTCAGAGTCACAGTTTTACAGAAGAGGACAGAAGGAGACTGAGATCCATCCTGAAATCTTTCAGTGTTCAGGCCATAAACTACTCCATAGTGATAACTGCAGATCCTGAAGTGGAGAATGGATACGGAAGGAAATGTAATGCTTTTGAACAATTAATGAAGGAGTGTCATGGAAGACATCATCATTTTACACAGTTACAGAAATACAGCAAGTATTCAGTTGGTTACCTGTTTGAGAAGATCGACCAGATGCTCACATGTGGGACGTCTGAGAACATACTGAAAGAAACTCATTTACACATCGGTAAGTGCTGACTTCACCTCGAGGGTCACTTTACCTTAATCACTGACTGTAAGCAAAGTTTGTAGAGATTTCATCTTTAGGAAAAACCTCTGAGAAACAGAAACACAAACACAACAAAGACTTTTAGTAAGTTAAAATGGTCTTAATCATGGTGTAAAAGCTGAGATTGATAAATTATTAGGCTATTTGTCTACAACTTGGGCTTGATTGCAGATAACATGTTTAACATTGTATTATAATTATATTACTATTTAAAACATTGTAGTATTATGTAATTATTATGAATTAATTAGTTTTATTAATTTAACCCAAGATGTCACATCAGCAATACATCCATCCATCCATCTTCTATACCGCTTACTCATTTTCAGGGTCATGGGATCAGCACTACAAAAAGAGATAAAATTCAAAGAACGTATGAGTATTAAGTATTAGGTACTTAGTTTTATTTTAGCATTAATTATATGTTTTCTCCCCAGGCCCAGATTAACACAGTGCCTTAGGGAGATCACACTTGAAGTCAAGTCCAACATTACATGTAAAAAAGTGAAATTTACTATGACTATAAAGAATATTGATTTACATGAACTTATAACGAGTTACAACTTGAACAAGTACAGGTTCAACCAGAAAACCTGATACCACAGATAGACATGGGCCTACAAATATCATCCTAGCCCTTACACTGATGGGGTTAAATTTGTGCTAAATGTATTGAACATAACTTTTAATGAAATGAACAAAAATATACAATGAGAGAGAAGAAAAACACTCTGTAACTGAAAACAGGGAACTCGGGGTAAAAATGTAACCTGGTCTTCAAATTAACAGAATTCTTTATTAACAGTTTTCTAAGCTTTGTTTTCCCTAATCATGGTAATGAATGCGCTGCCAGAGTTTTCATTTTCACTTTCAAACCTTTCACTTATTCTCTACAAGTTCACATTTGCCATTCTGGCAGAAGTCTTGTGTGTGTCTGTATCAGTTTGCATCTCCTTCAGTAAATAATATATATAGAAAATATAACAAATATTTAAAAAGATTAATCATTTGGTGCCCCCCAAACCGATATATGGATAATCCGTCCTTGTTTCTCCCCCAACATAATGACAGTTATGTATGTACATGTAGATATATGAGCAATCTTAAAGGACAATATTAACAACATTTAACCATGCAATAACAGAACAACATTTAACACACAGCCTGTCAGTCTGAACCTCAATGAAGTGCTAATGGTTTAATGATGGCTACTAGCAAATCTGTTAAAATGTTAAATGCCCAGTTCAGTCATGAAACTCTCTTTGAGTGCTGATTGGCTCCCTTGACGCTGTGCAACAGCCTATGAGCAATGCTTCTCCAGCCAGGTAACGGCTGATTAATACTGATATGGCTGGTAAATACTGATTACAGTGACAAATACCAATCATTGCTGGTAAATGCTGAAATGAGGATGATTAATGCCCATAATCCCTAATTTCTTCATCTGGGGATTAATAAAGTATTATTTTATTTTATAAGGACTGCTAATCATGGCTGATAAGCATTGATCTTGCTGGTAACTGCTGATGGATGTCTATAATGTCTATAATAATAATAATAATAAAATATAATATAATATAATATATGGTGTTTGATTGAGCACAGGTGAACCTTGGAAGAATATTTCAATCTAATAGTTAATAAAAAAAAAACATGATTGCATCTAAGTTTGGAGAAAAAACAAACAAACAAACAAACCAAACCCCATGGGTGCAACCTTCAGATGGTCTCAGACTATTATGAGTAGTGAAAGGACACACACACACACTGCAGTTGATCAAGAGTGCATAAAAATCAAATTGTCCTTTTGTAAACATACATTTACTGTATGGTTAAACCATAGTAACCACATACCATCTCATAGTAGTCATGGTTACAAAGTTATCATTAACAGTTTCACCACGTTTCCACGTTTAGGTACACGTCTGTCTTTATGATCTATTTTGAACACTTTATGCTTGCCTGTGTTTGTGTTCTGTGCACTTAAATTCAAATTTTTGGAATTTGCCATAATAAGGGTAATGAAGTTTACACACACATCCTCCTGTCCATTTATGTGATAACTACTAAATTATTTATATAACCCAAAACCTGTCCATTAAAAATGCACATCAATATAGTAAGCAAACATTGTGTGAAATATAAAGCTCAGGTAGAAGTCAGAATGTATAGATCAGGGGTGTCAAACTCATTTTATTTCGGGGTCACATACAGCCTAATTAGATGTAAAATCATAGCATAATTACATATAAATATCAATAAGTCTATGTTTTCCCTTTGTTTTCATGCAAAGAAGTACATTAGGAACATCTTCATATTTAATGAAATATCCTTTTACAAAACATATCATGATCAACCTCGGATTTCTTTAGACAAACATGTGCAATTTGCTTCCAATGATCATTTACATGTGTGTATTACAACTGCTCACAGTGTTTGTACAAAATCAAAAAACCTTAAATCACAGGTATTTGGAACTGAAAAATATAGTATTGCACTTTAAATGGCATTTATGGCATTGCATGAACAATAGGATTCCACCAAACACAACTCTTGTAGTGAAGCTGTAGAGTCTACAGTGTAGACTAACATTACATTGCACATTGTAACTGTCACTACAGCAAGGATTCATTTTCACAGAACTGTATTCTTTAAGTTCAGTCAGTGTCTGAAGCAGCATTTTAAAGGAGTCAGTCATGTCTAGACTACTTTGTTTTTGCTCCTGAAACTTGGCATCTTTTGGTCTGCACAAGTGCATCAATATCAGGAGTCATGTTCTGAGTAGCAGCCAGTCTCAGAATATCATTTAAGTGCTGGTGTGTGAGCCTTGAGCGGAATTTAGTTTTGTTGATGTTCATTACTGAGAAAACTTGTTCACAAAGGTAGGTTGTCCCAAACATGCACAACATTTGTGCAGCCAGGGCTGTTCATTTAAGATACCCTGGCAAGAGATAATGATAAAATGTGTCTAAGCCCACTGAGGCAAATGTGTCCTTCAAATCTGCAGCACACTGCAAATCAATTATTTCTAGTTGGATGTCGACAGGCACACTGTAATAACGAACAGCAGAAGGTGCATTGCTACCATCTGCTGTTCTGTGTGAGTCCCAGAATTGTGCCTCATCTTCTACTCTGACTAAAACAGTGCGCCCCTAGCGGATAATTTAGGAATAGCATTTTATAAAAAATTTCCAGTTCGTGTCTTTTATGCATTTTTTCACTTTCAAAATTCATCCTGCGGGCCGGATTGAACCCCCTAGTGGGCCAGTTTTGGTCCACGGGCCATACTATCTATGAACTGACAGATGGATTGATGGCAATGGAAGGAATATATTGAAGAAAAAAGAACATTTGACCTTTCTGTGACCTTGACTCTGTTTGGATAAATTCCAACGTTTAATAATTTGATCTGCTGTATGCAGTAATAATTCCATATAAATCCAACAAACATCCTTGTTCCTGAGATATTGCACTAACAGGAATCTCGGATGGATGCATGGACAGAACCTGAAATCATAATGACTCCACCACCTAGTGACTGAGGCATAAAAACAATCTGTATTGTCTCTTAAATTTTATTCACAGACTCTGCCGCTTGCCCGAAACAAGAGCCAGCAGAAAAGGGACAGGTAAGTAAATTCTTATGCACTCTTAGTAGGACAGCAACTTACTGGGGTTGCACTGAATGATAATTTATATATCTGTGTGTTGGTTAATTATCTAAATGATTTCAAATTGCTTTGAGATAAAAAAAAAAGTTAATTTAATAAGTACCTAATAAGTGCATTTACAACAGTATAATTTCAAAACTCACGAAAGATTAAAATCGCCCGGAACTTGTTTTAATACTGAATAAATTGGTTAACATTAGAATCTGACTCACTTCTGTTTTGCCAAACAGAAAGTTAACTTGGCAAAATCAATGTGTGTAAACGGATTAAGGACGTAAACGGTGTGAGGAACAGAGGAGGGCAGAAAGCCTGCAACACCACAGGTGGCAGCTGATGTAGGCACTTTAGCAATATAATCCAGCCTAGGATACAAGAAGGCCTTGGCGAGTCCAATCTTTCACTTTCTTTTCTTTTCTTAAAAAAGGGATAGAAAAGTTGAGAGATATTGAGAAATACAGAGTAGAAATTAAGCGTTTCTTTTTCTTTGTCACACAAACAACAGACATACAGTCTTGCTGGAGATAATAAGGCTGGCGGCGGGGTTCACAGGTGCCATATATATATCATGCGACGCGCTTAATTGCCACGTCACCTGATCATGGCAGGCCGATAAGTAGAGGCATGATTTTACACAAGCTTCAGATACTGGTCACGCGCGCAAGGCGTTCCCATACTGTTATACTAAATGCAACATCAGAGTTCCCTTTGAAAGGGAATTAATGTTTCACAGACGTACTTCACGTTTTTAATTCGGTCCGAATATTCAAAATAAAGTAACAGATTTAATTACAATTTCTGAAGCATGATGTGAAATATATTCCTTCCTATAATAGTAAAAGATGTGTTAAATAAATTCTTTAACAATTCACAATTAAAAATGATAGGTTAGAAACTAAAACAAACAGGTTACATTTTGGTTTCTCTTTCTCTTAATCTGATTACAATTCACAGTGTATGAATATGGAAAAGAAAATGTGTGAATCTGATGTGAATATATTTGATACACACTGTAGGTGGATATCAGCTCATTGTTACTGGATAATTGTTTTTGTTTTATATCTAATATATTCTTTATACGGCTCTGTCACAAATGCACATTTACTGTTGTTTAAAGTAATGAATGTTGTTTAAAGTACTTTCATCTAACAATTATTTATAACCAGAAAATACATTTAATTTTACAGAAAACAAGAACTGATCATGAACTAGTAGGAGGATCCATTTCTGAAGAAAAGAAGAAGCTTGAAAAGACAAAACCAGAGGAACTGTTTATTAGAATTAATCTTAATGAAAAGCACAAAAAGAAAATGTCAGATGTTCTTCAAATAACTTCATGTTCATTACACTGGAAGGAACCTTGTGCAGAGAAAGAATTAGTAGAAACTTTTCTACAAAGGATGATAATGATGGACTACAGAGCAAGGTACATTAGAACAAATTCAGAACTCACTGACTTAAACACAGGAGATGGAGATGATGATGAATTTGCTGATTTTATCTTCAAGGAGACAGCATCTTTAGATAGTGAAAGCCATAAATCTCCTGTTCACCCCATGGATGTTCAGATGGCAGTGTTTCACTGCTCAGATCATTTCCTAAAGCAGCTAATAGTGAATAAACTGGCTCAGTGTCAGTACGCTCTGCCTCTGCTGGTGCCCAATCCCTTCACCAGAGAGACTGAGTTTCCTCTGTGGACCTTTCGCCAAATCAGAAAGAGCTGGAAGACCACAGACTCCTCAGGTAATGTGATCAGTAAAACCCAGGCTGTTTATGAAGCTGAAACTCCAATGGTGGCTTTCTTCAGGTTTGGCTCTGCATCTTCATCCAAATCTCAGCTGATGAACAGCTTGATCAATCACAAACATCACACATTCTTCCACAGACACTGTCCAGGCAGCAGCAAGAACCGGTTACTGCTGGATGGAGTGGTGGAGATCGCTTGGTACTGCCCATCTGGGAAGGAAACTGATTATTTCCCTGACTGTGTTGCATTCTGTAATCTCCATGGTGATGCAGGAACTTATGAAGAGCAACTGGAGATTCTGACTGAAATGTCCTCAGTGAATGTTATACTTTTTTCTGGTTCTGAAAAAGCAACATACATGGAGATATTACAGAAGCTCTTCAGAGACACCAAGCCACTGATCTTTCTACTTTCTGAGGATGAATCAGGTGTCACTAGAACCAGAAATGGAAAATACAGAATTGGCCTTAAAGACAGAAATCAGTTAGATATAGACAAGAACCTCAGAACAACTATCAAAGAGTGTCTTTCAAAGTCATCTTCAAATTTCAAACTTGAAGATTTGTACAAAACTGAAGTGATTAAAAAAGATGAAGACGACCCTGAATGCAAGAGAGGGAAAGAAGCTGCTGAGATGATCCTGAGTCAGTTGGAGGGAAATGAAGTGTGGACATTAAAGGAACAACATCTACCCTGTCAGGGGAAGTTATGGCATGACTGGTGTGAGAAGAACAAAGACCTGCATCGACTTCAAGAGAACTACTTAGAAATGCAAAAGAGTAGAAAACAAAGAGAAATGAAGGAAATCCGTGAACAGCAGCAAAAACACAGACTCTCTGGTCTTATGAAACAGTTCATTTCCTCACTGAATTGTCTAGGAGGAAATGAAAAATTATTCTTTTTAAAATGGTTTGGGATTCTCCTGGACAAACACACCTCAGATGATCTTTCAGCTCTTCACCACAAATACAATGAAAAGTGGACATCAGTTTTAGACCTGAAGAAGAAACACGATAAATCAGATAAAATGAGGCAGGAGCATAAAGAACTTGAGGAGCTTTCAGAAAAACTGAATGCAGCAAACTTTGGTTTGGAACACATCTTCAGAGAGATGGGTCAGATATACGAGTCTTTTATTTCTGTTCAAACACCCAAGAAAGGATCTGAAGAAGAAAACATGTCCTCTCTCCCCAAGCATGCAGCAGAACTCATGAAATCTGGTCATCCACTGGAGCTGATGGATGGAGATGCTGCTCATGTTCCTCTGATCTGGGTTTCAGCAGTTCTAGATGAACTTGTGAAGATACTGGGAGACCAGAGAGTGTTTGTGCTGTCAGTTCTGGGGATTCAGAGCTCTGGGAAATCCACCATGCTGAATGCTATGTTTGGACTCCAGTTTGCTGTCAGTGGTGGAAGGTGCACCAGAGGAGCCTTCATGCAGCTGGTCAGAGTGTCAGAGGAGATGAAGAAAGAGCTGAAGTTTGACTACATTCTTATTGTAGATACTGAAGGACTTCGAGCACTTAAGCTTGCAGGAAAATCCACTCGACATCATGACAATGAACTCGCCACATTTGTTGTTGGTCTTGGAAATCTGACCTTGATCAACATCTTTGGAGAGAACCCTGCTGAGATGCAGGACATCCTTCAGATTGTTGTTCAGGCCTTCCTGAGGATGAAGAAGTTCAGACTGAATCCCAGCTGTTTGTTTGTCCATCAGAATGTCAGTGACATCACAGCTGGAGAGAAAAACATGGAGGGAAGGAGACGTTTACAGGAAAAACTGAATGAAATTGCAAAATTAGCTGCAAAAGAAGAAGACAGTGAAGCTGAGTGTTTCAGTGATGTTATTAAATTCAATGTACAAGATGACGTGTATTATTTTGCACAGCTCTGGGAGGGCAGCCCACCAATGGCACCACCAAACCCAGAATACAGCAGAAATGTTCAGGATCTAAAAAACGCCATTTTCAATAAAGTATCCAAGTCTCCCGGTTCGACTCTCTCTCAGTTTAAATCACGCATTAGTGACCTTTGGAATGCATTACTCAATGAGAACTTTGTGTTCAGCTTCAAAAACACACTGGAGATATCAGTGTACAGAAAACTGGAGAATGAGTTTGGAAAATGGACCTGGACCCTCAGACGTGCCATGTTAGATACTGAAGAAAAACTTCACAACAGAATTGAAAATGAAAAACTGAAAAAAATTGAAGAAAGGGATCTTTATTCTTCCATGAAAAGACCAAAGAGGAAGTGGACCAATCAATGAAGTGTTATTTTGAAGAGGACAGAGACAAAGACATTCTAATTCAGTGGAGAATGAGATGTGAAAAGAAAATCACAGACCTTTATGAAGACCTCGTCAAAGACACAAAACAAAATCTGACAGAAGTTATACATCAGCAACAGGCACGGGAGAGTTTTGAACATAAAAGGACGCAGTACGATGCAAAACTGTTCAATCTGAGCAAAGAGCTCGCTCTGAACCTCAAAACCACAACAACTGATGAACAAGTTCTTAAAGATGAATTTGATAAAGTGTGGGACAGATGCGTCACTGAACTGACACAAGACACACCTCCAGTGAGAACGTTTGATTTTTGGGAGGATGCTGAACAGATTCTGTCTGTGGGAAATGAACACGCTTCTGTGTGTGAGCGGAAATCTCAACAAGACTACAGACAGATAGACAGACTGGGAGATTATTCACGTTACATTTCAAAACTCAGAAGACAGAATGTTCTTCATTACATTCCTGGCCTGAATAAACCTTCTTCTGAAGACAATGAGTTAGTAAGGACTCTGACCATAAATGTGATCAGAGAATCTGAGAGATTAATCAGTGAGATCTGTAACAAAATCAGAAGACATGGGTACAAAGACAGCTACATACAGGAAATAACAGACCAGGTCAGGAAGAGAGTTGAGGAACATCACCGTGGAAACCAGAGAATTCATCTAAAAAAGGAGTTCACTCTGGATCTCTGTCTTCATGTGTGTGAACATGCGAGTCACAGATTTACTGAACATCATAAACAATTCAGGGATGCAAATGATCCAAGAGTTTATCTGTCCAAGCAGAAACCACAATATTACAGTATCTTTACAAACTACTGCAGAGGAGCAACAACAACAAAAGTGTTTGGTGAACTGATCTGCAGAAACCTGAGAGAACCCATCCTGCAAGCAGTTTACAATAAAACTGCTAGAGATCTGGCAGATCAGATGAGATCAGACATGCCAGAGTTTAATGGTAACAGATCAAACCTTGAGAAACACATCCTGAAATGTCTGGCAGAGGAGAAGAACTTTGAGAAGTACATGGAGTACATTCATCATCCTCAAAGGCACTTCAAACACTTCATTACAGAGAAGGTTAATCAGTACATGACTGAAAATAACACCAGAGTTCTGAACCTTTTTAAAGGAAATCTAAAAGACAAAGAGCAGAGAGTAATAAATGCTGTTCACATTGCAACTGAAGAGGTGAAGACCAGCCGTGGTGATGCAGACATGTGGCTGAGAAGTTTTACCAGTTCACTAAAAGATGAACTGAGCTTAAAAGAAATAATCTTCACTGATCACAAAGAAATTACAGACTGTGATTTTCTACAGCATGTTGTTAGTGAAGGTCTCACTGAAATGATGTCAGAGCTCCACCAAAACTTTAACAGTGTAAAAGACATCGAAATGGAGAAGTTCAGGAAGAAACCAGATGAGATTCTGTATGATCATCTCTGTCAGTGCTGCTGGGTTCAGTGTCCATTCTGTAAAGCCATCTGTACCAACACAATGAAGGATCATGATGGAGATCACAGTGTCCCCTTCCACAGGGTAAATGGTATCAGAGGGTTGAGTTACAGAGGTACAACAAACCTCTTCTCTGATTTCTGTACAACAAATGTGCAAAGTAATAAATCTTTCTACCCAGATCATAATCCAGATGAGTCAGTACCTTACAAATCATACAGAACAGCAGGAGGAGTATATGAGACCTGGAGCATCACCCCTGATAATTCACAGCTCGCATACTGGAAATGGTTTGTGTGCAGATTCCAGAAAGACCTGGAGAAGTACTATGAGAAAATATTTCAGGGTCATGGTGAGATCCCCAGGGAATGGAGAGAGTTCACTAAAGTACAAGCTATTGAGAGTTTAGATGAATCAGATGGATTACTCTTCTAAACAGAACCTGAATGGAACAGCAACTTAATCGTGAACCAATCATAAATAAAGATCAGTCTGTATTAGTAACAACAGAAATGATCATTTTTTTATCACTGTATTTTTCTCATTTGTAAGTCGCTTTGGATAAAAGCGTCGGCTAAATGAATAAATGTAATGTAAATGTAATGTAATGATAAATAAACATTATTAGAAATCATTCATTAGATTATATTCAGAATAATAACTAAATATACATACACTGTTTAACTTTTCTCTTTCTTCTTTATTCTTCATGACAAAATTTAATTGATTAAATTTGACATTAAGCTAATTTCTTTTTGGAATAAGGTGTTCTGGCTTGTGGTTCTAGGCCAGGGGCGTAGCCATCATTTCAGATGGTGGGGGGGATCCATCCATCCATACATCTTCTACCACTTACTCCTTTTCAGGGTCATGGGGGAACCTGGAGCATATCCCAGGGAGCATGGGGCACAAGGCGGGGTACACCCTGGACAGGGTGGGGGGTGTCATATTCTTTTTTCTGACCTTTGTCTAATTGATGGTTTTTATCTCTTCTTGTTCTTAATTGGTTTAATGTTCAATTCATATCTTTGTACTTGTATATTATATATTGCACTGTATTATGTAAATATTACAAATTGTGTTTAGTGTACATTGTATTGCATAAACATATCACACAGTATATAATGTATACTTTTTTCACACACTATTCTATTTTATTCAACAGTCCACAGTCCAGAAAAGAAATGTCACTCTAACCACACTGTTGAAAAGAGACTGTAACTGAACTAAACTCACAGACATATCACTGTCAGGAGATCTTATATCAGAACAATAACCTGGTATATCAACTGTAACATGCAATAAAAATTACGGTAAAAGTTTTTTGTGTGTGATTGCAGTAGGCTAATATTACCGTCAAATCATGCTAATTATTAATCAGTGGAAATTTTCAGCATTTAAAAATAAATGTGTAGCAAATTATTCATCATCGTGCAACACGAATACCACGACACTTACACTCACAAGAACTTACACTCAGAAGAACTTACACTCACACTGCTCGACTCAGTAAAAATGAGTGAAAGTTTGTTTGCCTCTTTGACCTCATCGCAACCTCTGAGCACTCAGCGTGGGTTTGAGCATTGGCGTGATGTCAGTGATAAATTGTCATGGCAACGTCAGGTCACGTATATACTTATAGACACGTAAACATCAAATATACACAAATTGCCCAGAAAAACAGTGTGGGGGACGAATTTACATTTTATTAACAGTGATAAATTTATATGTAGATTCTACGCCCATGTTCAAGACTGTAATAATAAACAATATTACACATAGTTTATGTCTCTGTGCTTCTGAAAGACTTTTCTAAAGCTCATATATTATTGATCAGAGGTGTGGAACATACAGAGAAAGTAGGAGAACATGCCTCATTTCTTATTTTTACATCTAAATTATTTCCTGCATAAACAATATTAAAAACTCCTAGGACTGAGGATTAGACTACAGTAACACACATAAAATCTAATAACTTCTACTGTAGTAAAAAGAGTACACAATTACAGGACACGATGAACGAATACAAGAGATATAAACTGATAACCAGACTTATATTAATTTCAGAAAACACACAAATCATTTTGTTGTTGTAAATGAACTTTATTAGTAAATAAAATGTTGCACACTGTAAAAAAAAACAAAACTGTAAATTATAGTAAAATACTAGCAGAGGGACTCCAGGTGAGTACCACAATCCTACACTTTCTGTAATTAAACAGTACAGTAAATATTTACAGTATAGAACTGGTCATTTTACCAGATATTAAAATAAACTTTTAATAACAATATCTACTTATACAGATACACAAATTGACATTGTAATATTACATTCAAGCTTGCAGAAATGCAGAGTGGAAATAGCAAAAGGACTGTCTTCAATCTTCATATGAGCTGTTCAAGGACTGCCTTCTGACTTACCAGAATGCTGCCAAGGCTGCTGTCTTTTTCTTCTCAAACAGCTGACGTAGACCATTTATAACTGTTGTCAGTTATGAATGCTGTTATAAACCCATCTGTTAATCAAGTATGTACTCCCTCCAATGCACTCTGTGAATCCTTCTTGAGTTTTTTCATTGATGAAATAAAAAATTAAACAGCAGACGATACTTTCATATAAGGTTCCTTTTCCATTTTCTCAGCTGCCAGACTCATGGGAGGTTTTTGATCCCATTTCTCTACAATCTTTTACTGACATTATTGCCACGCTCAAAACTTCTCCCTGTTCATGATGTCATTCATCCCCGGTATTTTAAACTGTTAATAGAGTCTGTTGACCCAGGTCTATTATCCTTTTTAAACAAATGTTTACTAACTGGTTCTGTTCCCGCATGCCTGAAAGTGAAGAAGAATTGAAGAAGCCTTCTTCAGACACATGTATCTTAAATAATTATCACGCTATCTCTGTGGTTTATTTTATCTCCAAGGTAATGGAAAAAGTTGTGATGTGCCAACTTCAGTCATTTATAAAAATAAGAACCAAATTTCTGAAGTCTCCAGTCAGAGTTTAAGCCTTTTCACAGCGCTGAATCTGCTCTGTTGAGAGTGTTAAATGACATGTTAGTTGTTACTGATGCCATTAAGGCTGTGATTTTAGTTCTCTTGGACTTATCTGCAGTCTTCAACACTGTCGATCACATATTGCTCCTATCTAGATTAGAATCCCATGTGGGGCTAAAAGGTTCTGTTCTTAACTGGTTTAAATCGTATTTATCTGAGAGATATTTCTCCATCAGGATTGACAATTTTACCTCCTCTGCTGCTCCCCTTGGAGCACCGCTCTTCTCCCTCTACAATGCAGATGATCCTCAGATCCTTGTAGTTTTCTTTCTGTTCTATTATCTAGTCTAGTGTTGATAGATTATGAAGTATTTTATACTCGCTCATACAACAAAAACATCTTGTCTGACCTTTTCAAATGAGGGAACAATTCTAAAGTGTATAGCACCTTATTAGAACCAACACTAGTGAACCTAGCCATGGTAAGAGAAATCTAGTTCGTTGTATTTTCCAGAGAGTTATAAGAGAGAATATGTCAGCCATTGAAGAAATCTTTACCATTGAACATTCTAATAAATCAATCAATAAATAAATCATTTAGAGAGTTTAAATATTCTTAAACAAATTGAACATTTACGCAAAACATCCAAAGAGAGTTTTCCAGTTTTCCTTACAAAATATTTGGCAGAACAGTGACACTACTGAGAACAGGATGTCCCTCTAAAATGGGTGAGAATATCAGAAGAAAACTGGACAAGAGGTCTGCAGTGACAACTATATGTGAGAACAATCTCCTGAGTTCTTAATATCTCTGGGATACAGGTAAGGTGGCAAGACTTATTTCTAAGTATCACAAAGGATGTTTTAATGTAATTTTTCAGATAATGAATAACAAAGTTATTGAATTAAATGAATAACTATTTAAATGCAACAATTCTGATTATTAAATGTATATTTCAAACGTTTGTATTTGCAACAAATAATGTTAAATCAAGTGGTCAAAATAATTGACATGCAGCCTACATCAAGTTTTCAGTATGACCGTGACCCGAAGAATAACTAAGGAACGGCTTCACAAAACAAGTTCAAGGTTCGGGAATGGTCCAACCAGAGTATGGAGTCTAACTGTTGACACTATGGAGTCTATGGAGTCTCACAGTGGTCAGCGTGGAATCTATGGAGTCTCACTGTTCACACATGCACATTAAATTCTTTTGCACTATTTGGTTCTTCCACAAGTTGCCAACAGTGACCCAGGCTGTTGAAACTCAAACTTCACTGCTACTTATGCGCTGCTGTGCGTCCCGGTGTAAAAGCACTCATTCGTTAACATCAAACCCAAAAAAACACACACTTCCTTTAAAGCTTTTTAAATGAAGATGATTTGACACAAAAAAAGTACATATTACACATAAAAGTGTATATTTGTAGAGTGGTATGTTTTAAATTTAATAAACATTAATCATGAATGAGAATAGTCTTATTTTTGGTTTGTAGGTACAGCAATAAAATCAGCCTCAGACTAGCAACAATAAACAGCCCAGGAATTTCCTGTCAAGCAGCCCCAATTTGATACACCAAATTCGACATGACACATCATGTTTCTTCATCAATGAATCATTAATTTAAAAAACACACAATCTGTTTATTTTCATTGTCTGTGTTGAGCTAATATGTAAAACGATGAAACCGTGTCACTGCAGCTAAGATGATCTATTAAATACCTGTATATATGTTATATAATGTCAGGGTTATAAAAAAAGAGAGGACAACACCCCCAGTGACTTCTCCAATGAAATAAACATACAGAAAAGGACTACATCACCTGAGCTAAAACCAGGTAGAAAGACTAAAGACAAGATTGTTACTACCCCAGAATAATTGTGAGATAGTGTTAAGAAAAAAAATTGCATGTCTCGGAATATATACACTAAGAAATATTGGGTTATTACTTTTACCCAAATGTTGAGTTAAGCCTTTTGGGCCATTTAATTGGGATATTTGCTGGGTCATTTTCACTGACAGTTGATTAAATGCACCCCTCCCCCACCCCAACACATCAGCCCAACTTCTTGGGTCAAATAAACTCGGCAAAAAAAATGTTTAAATTCACCTTAGGTAGAGGTAATGGTTTTAGCGTTCATCATTATTTAGCGTTAATGCCGCTGAAACGCCTGGCTAAGTTTCTGATATTTAGGCATGGAACTCTCAAAAATGTATTAATTTTGAAACAGTAACTCAGCGCATGATAATTAGCTTTACCTTTTGCCACAGCTTCCAAAGTGAACATCATGTACTGTTTCCTCAGTGTTGGAGTTACACTACTAGTGTCATGTGTTTATGTTGGCTGTGAAATATGCACTGAGGTTATTCTATAATTCTCTGGGTCTGTCTCTTCTCTGAGACTCTGAGTTAGGGTCAGCTAGCTGGATGATGTCACCAGTAGGGATGAGTGATGCTAACCTAGACACTCAGCTAAAGTAGTAACATTACTTTATCATACAGCTCGTGGTCATGTTAGATATTCCCATTCCCTTTTTGAGAGTTAACGATAACGTAGCATTACAGCTATTTACCATGATGTTATACAGAGAGTGGGTTAACATTCAGCTGTAGTGATTAGCATTAGGAAGATGAGTTAAGGCCATGTTTCTTCATGTGTTGGGTGAATGTTAATGCTGGCTAACAGGTACAGGATCAGTGGATAACAGAACTTATCTAGCTCAGTAATGTTGAGGCCAGAAGATCTTCACAAGGTTAATGTAACCAAAGAGAGGTTAGGGTTGCAGGTTGTAATGCTTTCCACAATCTCTGTAATGTAGTTTAAAATAATTAGGTTCTGAAAAATTGGTGGTGAGGAGTTTAAGGCAGGAAAATAAATATTCACAAAGTTGCTAGATTCTCCTACAGCGCCATTTTGTTCAATAATATTCTCTCTATGGCCAGATTGGATAATTTTTTTTGGTTTTAAACACCAGTTAAGTTCTTTTACAAGAACTTTAACACCAGTTTATTGCAGGACTTTCATATTAAGGATGTGTTTAAATATTTTGGAGTGATTTTAGAACCACAAAGGTTTCTTTTAAATCGGTGCAACAGTGGTGGAATTTTGCTAAAACGCAAATTAAACAGCTGTGTCAACAGTATACCTCTAATGTCACAAGAGACACAACTCTCCGCATGAAATCCTTGGAGGATGAAATAATGGCACTTCAAGGGTTAATGATAAACACAGGACCGCAGGTATACATAGAACATTTAAGAACAAAAAACAGTTTATTAACTAAAATGTGCTAGACGTTAACGCACAAGAAGCTCTGGTCAGGTCACGGTTTCAGAAGGTGGAGTGTTTGGATGCACCGTCAAAATTCTTTTTTTAATTTGGAAAAAAAGAATTGTCAAAATAAGAGGATACAGTGCCTTGCGAAAGTATTCGGCCCCCTTGAATTTTTCAACCTTTTGCCACATTTCAGGCTTCAAACATAAAGATATAACATTTAAATTTTTTTGTGAAGAATCACCAACAAGTGGGACACAATTGTGAAGTGGAATGAAATCTATTGGATATTTTAAACTTTTTTAGCAAATAAAAAACTGAAAAGTGGTGCGTGCAAAATTATTCGGCCTCTTTACTTTCAGTGCAGCAAACTCACTCCAGAAGTTCAGCGAGGATCTTTGAATGATCCAATGTTGTCCTAAATGACTGATGGTGATAAATAGAATCCACCTGTGTGTAATCAAGTCTCTGTATAAATGCACCTGCTCTGTGATAGTCTCAGGGTTCTGTTGAAAGCGCAGAGAGCATCATGAAGACCAAGGAACACACCAGGCAGGTCCGTAATACTGTTGTGGAGAAGTTTAAAGCCGGATTTGGATACAAAAAGTGTGAAATCTCCAGTGAACGGGCCCATGATGACGTCTTTTTGAAAGATCTCCCTCAGGTGTCAAAGGAAACGCATGCAGACCTCGGAGGGGTGTTGACCCTAGAGGAACTGCTACGAGCCCTCCAGGGTATGGAGAGTGGCAAGGCACCAGGGATCGATGGTCTACCGGCCGACTTTTATAAGTATTTTTGGCCTGAAATGGGTGCAGACCTACTGGAGGTACTGAGTGACAGTTTAGTCACGGGTCGGCTGCCACTCAGTTGTCGCAGAGCAGTGTTGATTCTGTTGCCCCAAAAAGGAGATCTAAATGACATAAGATCATGGAGACCTGTTTCAGTCCTCTGTGTGGAATATCGACTGCTCTCTAAGGTATTGGCAAACCGACTTAGTACAGTCATGGAAGAGGTGATCCACCCGGACCGGACCTACTGTGTGCCAGGTAGATTCATTCATGATAACATTTCAATCATTAGGGATGTCGTAGAAACTGGAAAGATTTTTAATTTGAATGTGGTTTGGTTTTAATTGACCAGGAAAAAGCATTCGACAGGGTTGAACACACCTACCTATGGAATGTTTTGACTGCTTTTGGTTTTAATTCGGATTTTATCGATGAGATAAGAGTGCTGTACCATGACACTGAAAGCATACTGAAGATTAATGGTGACTTGTGGGGACGAAGGGTTTATGGGGAAAACCTTTGAGGGGACTGTTGAGAAGGTTTGGAGAAGTGGAATTTTTTAGTTAAAAAAGTGTCCTTTAGGGGGCGTGTGCTTATAATAAACAACCTGGTAGTATCATCCCTCTGGCATAGACTTGCATGCATTGATCCCCCAATACATGTTTTATGTAAAATCCAGTAAATTTTGGTTCATTTTTTTGGGACAGTTTTCACTGGGTTCCACAGAGTGTTCTGTTTCTCCCTAAGGATGAAGGGGGACATGGACTGGTACACCTGCAGAGCAGGACTGTAGCCTTTCGGTTGCAATTTGTGCAAAGGTTGCTACAAGGACCTATAAATACAAACTGGAAGGCTGTAGCATGTGCCATTTTACGGACACTTGAAGGACTGGATATACATACCTCTTTTCTGGAGGGACCCGAAAAAGATGGACATCAGGAAATTTCCTGTTTTTTATCGTAATATTTTTAAAGTGTGGGGACTTTTAACAATGCAGAGAGTACAATGCACAAGCTCTCTCTACTGGCTGCTGCAAGAACCGATCATAAATGGTTCCATTTTAGACATAAAGAACTGTACAATATTTGTGTACTGTCGCTAAATAAAAAGTTTCTCTACAAAAGAGTCGACACACCTTCGCATTCTGTTCTACAAATAAAGGAACCTTGTACAAGTCACCATTAAAAAAACAGTGAGGGGATTTACAATGTAGGATTTTGCACGGTGCAGTGGCTGTTAATTCTTTTTTTTGTGTTTTAAACCCTGATGTGAGTTATGAATGTCCTTTCTGTGCCGTGAGAGAATCTGTTTTTCAGATGTTTATGCAGTGTGTGAGATTGAAGCCTCTTTTTTTTACTGTTTTACAGAGACTGTTCAGCCATTTTAATGAGAGTTTTACAATCAAAACTTTTATTTTTGGTTTTAAATACTCTCAAAAAAAGGTTTAAGTGTCAGCTGATAAATTTTATCATAGGGCAGGCAAAGATGGCCATCTATGTCAGCAGGAGAAACAAGATTGAATCAAATTCATACTTTTTGTGATTCTGTTAAGATCTAGGATATTAATCGATTTTAAGTAGGACTCTGTGGGACCGAAATAGGTCGATGTAGCTTTTAAAAGCTTGTAAATAAAATTTTGAAATTAAAAAAATAAATAAAAATCTCTCTCTCTCATACACACAAACATGCTCATTCAAATATACCTCTTAAATCTGCCCGTGTGCATGTGTGAGTGTGTATATGTGTTATTTAAACAGATAAAGTGTGATTTAAGTTGTTTTTCTGTTCTTAGTTGTAAAATCTTATTTCTGTGACGCAGCTGAAATTTGAGGAAACTGAAAATATGCGACTTGATAAAAGTGTTCCATTATTTATTATTAATTTTCATTAAAGCTTAAAATCATTCATAAAACCATTTATTATAACTTACCTCGTGAGAAAGTATTTCAGAGAAAATTTGTTGTTCTTTGACTTGTCTTCTGAACGTCGAGTTCTCCTGATGAACTTTCTCTCGGTTTCTCAGCACTGTGTGTACTGTATCTATAACGGAAAGCCCCGCCTCTCACACGACTCGTAGCCAATCACCGTGGAGTGTGGTGTCATTTAACGTGGCCACTAACATTTCAGAAGTGGGCTTTGTTTAATGCTGGCCAATCACAGTGGAGGAATGTGTGGTGTCATTTAACGTGTCATTTAATACATGTACATGATTTGAGATAATGTTATGATTATATCATTAGAGTTGTACATTTTATGCATATATGCATCATAAATATATGAAATATATTTATATATAATATAATATAAGTAGATAAGTACAGTTCTAAAAGAGAAATTAGCAGTGCAGAGCAAGAACTACAGAAGAGAGACAGGAAATTAATTTATGATGAATATAAGGGGAAATGTTGGCACATTTTCAGACAGTTGAGTTCTAAATGATTATAATTTCTTCTTTAGTCTCTACATTCATTTTGAGTGAAATTTCTGCAGATTAAAATGTGATGTTGAATCTCCACTAACAGTGTAACGGTGTGACAGATCTGTGAGGTGAAAACATCAATATTAAAACCGCTACAGAAATCTACTGAACACGCAGATCATCTTTATAAAATCAGTCATTATATATATGCACACAAAAACAATCTATATTTTCTTCCTGAAAGACTAAACTAGTGATTATTGTACCTACCTGTGTTGTTTTAATTGTTTTGTTCTTAAAGGCTGAGAATTTATAAACAAAAAAAGGATAAACTAGTAAAGTTATAATGAATAATTCCCATATTAAATCATGAAGCAACATTTAAATGTACTTTCAATTAGCTTAAATGTACATAATCATAGCAGTTATAATAAAACCAATGGCAAAAATATTATGTAAAACTAAAGCAGGTATTGTGATATGTATAAAAAAAATACTTTAAACAGCTTAAGTTTTCATAGACAATCATGAAAAGGATACCTTTACATTTAAGTCATCATAGGTATCCACACTATATGGTGTTTGCTCTCCACTGCACATGCCAAATCGCATAAATCCGGCCACAAAGATGGTTTCATGCATGATTGGTTACTGTGTTAACTAATAGACATAGCAACAAGACACTGATTTGTCGAAGTCGCTGGAGCCGTTATGGAATTTTCCGTCAGAACGGAGAGTTGGAAGCAGGCTACGTACAAACTGAGCACAGCCATGGATTTAGCTTCTTTATCACTATAAAAGCTGCTGAAATTATTAAGAGGGTGGATTGGAAGTATCAAACTAAAATACTAAATTTAAAGGGGAGTTTTTACTATTTATGTTTATATTTAGTCAAAAATGTAAAAAATGTAAATGTTTCAGCCACCCAACGTGAAATAAGTGAGTTAAATCAACTTGATCATGTAGCTATGCACACCATGCTGTTAGCCATTTGTATACGCTTTTTAATCTTTTTAAAGCAATTAAAAACTTTAATATTAAATCTTTGCTGGTGTGAGAAAGGTTCTGAGGTCTCGATTCTTATTCCATTTTTACTGAGCAATGGTCTTTTGCTGTGTTCTCTGTACCATTATCTGATCTAATACCATAGGGACCTGTCATGTTTATAACAAAATTGGTGCTGAACCACATTTCCCATCATCCACCACACCTCATGGAATCATGTCACATGACCATCTGCACCTGTTTCAAGTTTTGGTTTAATGAGTACTAGTATTTCTTGTACAGCACTCAGTCTCTAGCTTTTGTTGTCTTGCACCTGATTTATGCTTTGCTCATGGAATAGCCTTGTTTTGCTATCCTTGTCTCGTTTCTTGCTATTTTAATTTCATGTCTCACCTACTGTAATAAACAAATAAATAAATAAATAAATCTGCACCTCGTGATCGGGCCGAATCAGCAATGAACTTTTCTATGGCTATGACGGTCAATTTTACGTAATTTATTTATAATGGGTTTTTTTATTGATTAAAAAGGACTTTGGAAAGGACTTTTTGTAGTGAAAAAAAAGTAAGTGTACCTATAACAATTAGTGCAAACAATGGTTATTTAAAAAAATATTTAAAAACTAAATACAAAAAATGTAAAAAAAAAAAAATATATATATATATATATTAAAATTCTATACTTATACTAGGCACTATACACTCTGCTGTCTAGTGTATGAATTTTAGAAGGGTAGTATCATAACCAATGGCACATTTTCTGTACTGTATTAAACGGAAGTATATGCCGTTTCCCGGTCAAGGGAAAATTATGCACATTTAAAGCGATGGTGATAGCATTAGTGAAATAATCAAACAAAAATTAATTAGTACATTTATGTTTCCTTATATGCCCAACAAGACCTCAGTCACCATCAGAGGTGTAATTGTCTCCACAGACGAATTTTGCTGCACAATTTAAAATCAACATAGAATGTTGTGATTGTGGCTGCTGGCAATGTAAACAATATAAACAACCTATTTTTTTGTTCAGCATCTGAGCCTGATACAGCCCGTCCCATCTGCTACATTA
Source organism: Ameiurus melas (assembly GCA_012411365.1). NCBI lineage: Eukaryota > Metazoa > Chordata > Actinopteri > Siluriformes > Ictaluridae > Ameiurus > Ameiurus melas. The sequence goes on from CM022765.1 coordinate 29,565,758, forward strand.
GGAAAGCTGAGACTGTTGAGTGCATGAAGTACCATTATTCCACACTTCGATTTGTCGGTTTAATTGAGTGCTTCATCCGGGAACTTAAAGTGCACTTTTTTTGGGGGGGGGGTTTCAGTGTGAACACAATAATCACACAATTTATACTACAAAATGGCATAGCATAGTGTGCAATTTGGGACTTTTTTCCCTCTTTTATGAAGGGAAACATGGCTGCTCACAGCATCAGAAATAATAAACAAAGTAAATCTTCTTACCTGTAAATGAATTGCACTGTTGTAATCTTTTCCTAACCCAGTCAGGTATAGCATAGAATAAGTTCTTACCTTATTCCAGGGTAGTGAATCCTCACCGCTAGGGCTCTGGAGTCTTGAAAGGTTGGGTCAAAGATTCTTGTAGGCAGTTCAGTTGGTTGTTTAAAGAAGAAAATAATGAACCTTGTCTATTTTTCTAACTTCATTAAACCACTCTGCTATCAACAATATCTGTTGATCTCCTGATAATAATAATAATAATAATAATAATAATAATAATAATAATAATAATGGTGGTTGTGTCTCAGTTGGTAGAGTGGGTTGGTAGAGCCCGATGGCAAGCTAGCACCTTGCATGGCAGCTTTTCTACCATTGGTGTGTGAGTGTGTGTGTGAATGAGACACAGTGAAAAGCGCTTTGGATAAAAGCTCTATATAAATGCACATTTACCATTTTACCATATATAAACAGTGAGAAACAGATAAACAGAGACAAACAGATATAAAACAGAGAGAAACATAAATGGAATTTATCCCAACTGAGCAAGCCACTGAGTGGCGACGGTAGCAAGGAAAAACTCCCTAAGATGTTTTCTGAGGAAGAAACCTTGAGATAACCCGACTCAGAAGGGAAACCCATCCTCATCTGAGTAACACAGATAATGTGAAAATTACACAGATAATGTGAAAATGAGAAGTCTGTATGGCCTTAGGAGCAGCCGTAGTCCCAGCAGAAGGGATCATCCAGAGGCAGAAGGGATCTTGCTGTTCCAGAACTTTTGGAGGGGACAGTAGGATCAGTACATGCAGTAGTCCATGTTGAGTGATTATTGAGCACTCCCTCCTGCTGAATGTAAAATATACACAGTGATCCTTACTAGCAGCAGATCAGGTACTAATGCTGATCTTCTTTATAATCACTGATCCACATCCCTCACGATCTTAGAGTCAGATTGAGAAACAAAACAGCTCTAACAGAACCCAACTTTCTCCTCACAGTTTAAATGTAGCCTTACATTAATCTGAGTCACACATATATCTCATCATATGTTTTTAAAGGTTACAAAGTGACATTTTCTGTGTTCTTTAAATGCTGTTTATTCTCCAAATAATAAACTCCAAGACTCCTCCAGATCAGACCATAAATTCCTCCTCCTGAAAGTAATCTAGGCACCCCCCTTTCAGTTCATCCATCCATCCATCTTCTACTGCTTATTCTTTCTTCAAGGTCACAGGGAACCTGGAGTCTATCCCAGGGAGCATGCGGCACGAGGCGGGGTACTTTATGTATCCTAATTTTTTTCCCCAACATGTAGTTAGAGTGTTGTGATAAAGTGTTTGCCCCCATCCTGATACCTTTTTTTTTGCTTTAATAAAAATAAATAAATAAATGAAATTAGTGTGAGATATTCACAAAACAGAAGAAATCAGGATGGGGAAGACACTTTTTCACAGTACTGTATCTAAATTATAGCAACACTAGGTATCCTATTAAATTATTTATGCATCACTATATAAATATTAATTATTTGGTACACACAAGTTATTTGTTCTGTTTTTGTGCATTTTTCGCATTGCTATTGTTGCATTTATTTACTTTAAGCACTACCTTTTTATATCAATGCATCAATCCAAATTGTCTGATGATTGCTCCGTTAATTGCTGCACATATTCAGTACCAGGTGTATGAGACTTTAGATTAGGATAGGTTCTTTAAAGCTTACGAAAATGGGTTCCCCTTACTGGGTTACTGTCACACATATACACAGTAACTGTTTTCTTCTGTTTTTGTGAATATCTCATAATAATAGTTTTAGATCTTCCAACAAAATACAACATAAAAGAAAGGCAACCTGAGTAATCACAATACAATTATTTCACCAATGTGTAAAACTAATTGCCCCTTTAAACTTAAAGTCTTTTTGTGCCACCTTAAACAACAGATGGTGCAATCCCGGCCATGTTACAGTTAAAGAGACTGTGTGTTGTAAAGATGTGGAGTTAATGGTGGTTATTCTTCGACTGTACCACATGCCGAGGGATTTTTCGCATGCCATTGTTGTCTGTGTTTACGTTCCGCCACGAGCCCTGTGACGTCATTGTGACGTCATTCATTCTACAATCGCAAGGCTCCAAACTCAACACACAGATGCTTTTTTTGCAATCTCTGGCGACTTCAACCACATAACACTGGATTCTACCCTCACTAATTTCTACCAGTTGTTGATTGCCCAACCAGGGCAATAGACCTCATGTATGCAAACATGAGGGATACATACAGTGCCAACCCCCTTCCCCCACTAGGAAACTCAGACCACAACCTCATTTATCTTCAACCATTGTACAAACCAAAAGTACAAAGGCTACCGGTTGTCACTCGCACCTTCAGGAAGTGGACAACAGGAGTGGATGAGGCTTTGAGAGACTGTTTTGAGTCCACTGACAAATAGGAGAGGACTCAAAACCTTGAGAGGAACCCGACTCAGAAGGGAAACCCATCCTCATCTGGGTAACACAGATTGTGAATGTAACACAGATAATGTGAAAATGAGAAGTATGGCCTTAGGAGCAGCCGTAGTCCCAGCAGAAGATTTGGGCTCATCCAGAGGCAGAAGGGATCTGGATCTCCAATATCTCCATAAATTGCGGCGGCTCGGCAAAAAGAGAGAGAGAGGGAGAAAAACGATTAGGACTGTGAGGTAGGTGCGTATAATCTAGTCAGGGTAAGCTTGAGTAAACAAATATGTTTTAAGCCTAGATTTAAACACTGAGACTGTGTCTGAGTCCCGAACACTAATAGGAAGACTGTTCCATAACTGTGGGGCTCTATAAGCGAAGGCTCTTCCCCCTGCTATAGACTTCACTATTCTAGGTAATATCAAATAGCCTGCATCTTTTGATCTGAGTAGGCGTGGCGGATCATATAAAACCAGAAGGTCGCTTAGATATTGTGGTGCGAGACCGTGTAGTGCTTTATAGGTTAATAAAAGTATTTTAAACTTAATGCGAAATATTACCGGGAGCCAATGCAGTGTGGATAAGATCGGGGTGATATGGTCGTATCTTCTAGTTCTAGTAAGGACTCTAGCAGCTGCATTCTGGACTAACTGGAGTTTATTTATATTCCTACTGGAACATCCAGACAGTAAGGCATTACAGTAATCTAATCTAGAGGTGACGAATGCATGAACCAGTATTTCTGCATCATGTAGTGACAATATGTTTCTTATCTTAGAAATATTTCTGAGATGAAAGAACGCTATCCTAGTAATATTATCTACATGAGCATCAAATGATAGACTGGAGTCAATAATCACTCCGAGGTCTTTAACTGCTGTACATGATGAAACAGAAAGACCATCCAGAGTTACTGTGTAATCAGAAAGATTACTTCTAGCTACACGTGGTCCTAATAAAAGTATTTCTGTTTTATCAGAATTAAGTAAAAGGAAGTTAGTTAACATCCAACATCTAATGTCATTTACACAATCCTCAACTTTACTAAGCTTCTGTCTGTCCTCTGGCTTCGCTGAAACATACAGCTGTGTATCATCAGCATAACAGTGGAAGCTAATTCCATGTTTACGAATAATTTGTCCTAGGGGTAACATATATAAGGTAAAAAGCAGCGGGCCTAAAACAGAACCCTGGGGAACTCCAAAAGTAACCTCAGTGCGCATGGAGAAATCACCATTTATATCTACGAACTGATAACGATCGGTCAGATAAGACCTGAGCCAGGAGAGGATTGTTCCCTTAATACCAACAACATTTTCTAATCTATCAAGGAGAATAGTGTGATCTATGGTATCGAAAGCTGCACTAAGGTCTAGTAACACAAGCAGCGAGACACAACCCTGATCAGAGGTCAGAAGAAGGTCATTTATTACTTTAACTAGTGCTGTCTCTGTGCTGTGATGAGGTCTAAATCCTGACTGATATATTTCATGAATGTTGTTCCTTTCTAAGTACGAGCATAAATGCTTTGCTACAACCTTTTCTAGAATCTTTGAGATGAAGGGGAGATTCGATATTGGTCTATAATTGGATAATTGAGACGGGTCAAGGACAGGTTTTTTTATCAATGGTTTAATAACTGCTAATTTTAGAGATTTAGGGACATAGCCAGTGGTTAGGGAGGAATTTACTATATTTAAAGGTGACTTAATTACTCCTGGACAAATCTGTTTAAACAAACATGTGGGTATGGGATCTAGTATGCAGGTTGATGAATTAGCTGATGAGATTAGTGTAGCTAGGTCGGTCTCTATAAGCGGAGCAAAACACTCTAAACATTGATCCGGTATTGCCACATTGTCATCTAATGGGTTTGTTATATTACGACACGGTTGTAATTTAATGGCCTGTATTTCATCTCTAATATTTTCAATTTTATAAATGAAAAATTTCAAAATCCTCACTGCTATGAAATGATTGAGTTTTTTCCTCTGAAGTGGTTTTATTCCTAGTTAGTTGTGCTACCGTGTTGAAGAGGAATCTGGAATTGTTTTGTTGTCTCCTATTAAGGTGGAGAAGTAGATCTTTTTAGCATCTACAAGAGATTTCCTATATTTCAGTAGACTCTCTCTCCAGGCTGTCTGAAATATCTCCAGCTTGGTTTGGCGCCATTTACGTTCTAATTGTCTAGATTTCTGTTTTAAGGATCGCGTTAGATCATTATACCGGGTGCTAATTTTTTGTCTAATTATTTTCCTTTTGAGTGGAGCCACTCTATCTAGTGTGCAGCGGAGTGTTGACTCCAAACTTTCAGTTGCCTGGTCGAGATCTACTGGATCAGGCGGCTGATCCAAAAACTAACTGATGTCTCTGGTAGGTTATTTATGAAGCTCAGTGCAGTAACTGATGTGAATGTGCGGTTTACGCGGGTGGTGAGACGGTGGAGATATTATAATCCATACGGATTATGAATGAGATAAGATGGTGGTCTGAGATAACTTCAGACTGTGGAATAATTTCAATATTTTCCTACGTAGTCCGTATGTTAGTATGAGGTCAAGAGTGTGACCACCACTATGAGTAGGCCCGATTACGTTCTGATTAATCCCTACTGAATCTAAGATGGACACGACCGCTGTTCTCAGAGGGTCCTCCAGGTTATCAAAATGAACATTAAAATCTCCGACGATTAATGCTTTATTTACAGACACAACCAGGTTTGATACAAAGTCTGCAAATTCACTAAGAAATTCAGTATAAGGCCCTGGGGGTCTGTAAATAATAATTAGAGGAATTGACTTATTTTTTTTTGGCTATGGGATTTACACTTGTATAAAGAATTTCAAAGGAATTAAACTTATTAAACAAAGGAAAAAAACTATATTTTTGTGTGACGACTAGATTTTCACTATGGATAAGACCAACACCTCCACCTCTACCAGTTGAACGAGGCTGATGTACATAACTGTATCCAGGAGGACTGGCTTCATTTAATGCTATGTACTTGTTTGGTTTAACCCAAGTTTCCGTTAAACACATTAAATTACATTCCTGGTCAGTAATGATGTCGTTGACAATAAGAGCCTTAGACATAAGAGATCTAACGTTTAATAGTCCTAGCTTCAGATAAAAAATGCTGGCTGTGCATTCAATATGATTTAATTTTATGTTAATTAGGTTACGAAGGTTACGAGATTTCCTATTTATGTGTATAGCTCGGGGAACAGACACAGTCTCAATAGTATTTATTACTGGTGATTGACTATTAAATGAACATTGATTAAACTGACTGTTATTGTCAGAAGATGTACTACGGTAAACAGTCACTTGGAGTGAAGCGCCTTGGGAGATGTTCTCGGACAGCAGTTCCGGCTCCAACGCTGCTGGGGTGCAGGCCATCAGGCGAAAACAGCCTGAGGGCGTCCCAAAACAGATTCCAGTTATTAACAAACACTAGATTCTGCTCATTACACCAAGAGACTAACCATTCATTTAAAGCGAGAAGTCTACTGAACTTTTCTGCTCCACGTCTGAATGTGGGAAGAGGTCCAGAGACGATGATCCTCGCTGTGGGTGATCTGCCCCCACCGCCGTCTCGATCAGGCTGGTGAAGTCCCTCTTCAGAACCTCCGTCTGCCGTAGCCTGGTGTCGTTCGTCGGCGTGCAGCACAACCGCTCCAATGCGCTCGTCCTTCAGGATCCTGGATACCTGCACTGCGGCATCAAGAACACGAGCACCAGAAAAACAGTGTGTGTGCACCTTACCTTTGGATGAAGCTACACGGACGTTCCGCGCGATGGAGTCTCCGACGATCACGGCGTTGGGTCTGGTCTGGCAGAGAGGGAAGCGAGCGGTTCCGGGTTGGAATCTGGAACACCGGTGGTGGAGAGACCGCCGCGCGGGTGCAGCCTTCCGCCGGCTGGTTCACCCAAGGCCCGAGGTGTTTGGCGCGGTGTGACGGAGACCGTGGCTGGGAAGGTCCTGGCTGCACGATCCTGCACAGAGAAACACACGTAAGGGGCTGGGAGTGGAAATACCACACTGTGTGTTTACCTTGGGTGTGTGGACAGAAGCACAAGATGATTCCAGCGCAGTTCGCTGGCTCCTGCAGCTGGGCCTGCTGGTCAAGTAGGCAGCGGATCCTCCTCTCCACATCCTCCAGTTCCAGCAACACCATGTGAAGCTCGAGCAAGTCATCTGCACTCAGAACAGGAGAGCAGTGGACATATTTGTTTTTTAAACAGAACAGTGATAAATTCAAAATATGAAATACAAACGTAAAGGTAGGCTAGTGGTAGGTGATGCTAGCGGTTACTGCTAACCGCGATGCTAGCGGGCTAAAGCTAATCGCAAGCTAGTCGTTGATGTTTGTACAAACAAACCAGAATTTAGCGACACCACAATATTACGATTAGTTTTATCTAAACTACTGTGTTTATATTTGTGAAATTCAAGTAAATATATATATATTTTTTTAAAGTATAGAAATAAGAAAAGTAATATAATAGCGTCAAGCCGGAAGCAGCGTCAAGCCGTCAAGTTTCCTGGATTGAAGACTATCTGACGGAGCGGCCGCAGTACGTCAGACTGAAGAACTGCCTCTCTGACACTGTGATCAGTAACACCGGAGCTCCACAGGGAATAGTGCTCTCCCCAGTCCTGTTCACACTGTACACGTCTGACTTTTGCTACAACACAGAGTCATGCCACATGCAGAAGTTTTCGGACGATACAGCAATTGTGGGGTATATCAGGGATGGGCAGGAGGAGGAGTACAGGAGCCTGGTGGAGGACTTTGTGCAATGGTGCAAACTCAACCACTTACAACTCAACATTGCTAAGCCCAAGGAGATGGTGGTAGATTTCCGGAAGTCTAAACCCACTCTGCTGACAGTCACCATTGAGGGGGTTAATGTAGAGATGGTTAACACTTACAAGTATCTGGGAATACATTTGGAAAACAAACTGGACTGGTCAGTCAACACTGAGGCACTGTACAAGAAAGGGCAGAGCAGGCTGTACTTCCTGAGGAGACTGCGGTCCTTCAATGTCTGCAGCAAGCTCCTTTGGATGTTCTACCAGTCTGGTGTTGCCAGATAGTGGTGGTGGCAAATACATTTTCCTACAGGCCCAGTTGGTACTGGTGTCTACTAATCGTAGGGTTGGCGGTTTGATTCCCGGCCCGGGTGACTCCACATGCCGAAGTGTCCTTGGACAAGACACTGAACCCCAAGTTGCTCCCAATGGCAAGTTAGCACATTGCATGGCAGCTCTGCTACCATTGGTGTGTGTGAATGGGCGAATGAGAAACTGGTTGAGAAATCACAGTGTAAAGCACTTTGGATAAAAGCGCTATAAAGTGCACCATTTATGCCTGTACGCATTCAGGGAAAAGAAGTCCATTCTAACAATGTAGTCAAAATTTTGTGTGACTGTGAATAAATATTTATTCGCACCGGTTGTGAGTTGTATAATACAATCGGAATAAAAACTAAAACTCCTAAATGCATCTACACCACGCAACAGTTACAGTCACAATGCTTTTCATCTCCACAGACAACTGAACAAGTGAGGAAATACTGCAGAGAAGCCATTATGATGACGGGTAACTCTGTTTTCTTATTTATCAAATAAACAACAGCATTTCTCATTGCTATTATTTTAATTCAGTTAACAGTGACCATGAGCAGAGAGCTTACATTTAGTTGTTTATGACCTCCTGATTAATGTTTAAATAAAGAAGATTGGTATCTGGACCGGTATCCTCTGTAAAAAAAAAAAAGATTATAATAATAATTCTGATCAGAGCATCAGTAATGAACACCATTAAACTAAAGCAATTTGCATCTGATGGGTAAATGAACTCACCCAATCACATCCTGTAAGAGATTATTCAGATATATACACAATATACACAGAACCACGACAGTGGGAAATGACTCATAGTGTAGTGTTGTATATAAAAAATACAAGAAATAAACACGAGGGAGACCAAGGATAAGTACTAAGTAACTTAATTGGGAATTCACTGGATTCTATATCTGAGAGGTGGGGGGAACCTCGCATCTCCAGAGGGGGTGTGAAGAACCTCGAGTAGCATAGTGATGTCAGCAGTGAGATGCCCAAGCTGATTCCGAGTGTTCAGATCCAAATCCAGCCCCTCCAGTAGAGGAGATAAGGAAAAGTGATGGTCACCTAGGACACAGAGAGGAGAATGAAATGTATTAGGTGGTGATATTGATGAGTTGGACTCATACATAAAGATTAAGATTAATATTAAGATTAATTTATTAGTCACAATGAAACCTAGGAACTGGGGAACACATACACAGAGGCACGTGCAGACACACACACACACACACACACATACACACAGAGGAATGCAGACACACACACACACACATACACAGATGCAAGTGCAGACACACACACACACACACACACACACACACACACACAGAGGTCTGTGCAGCCACACACACACATAGGGAAGGAATGCAGAATATTATGAGGATTCTAAGGATGTAATAAAATATTATAAGGTATAGAGTAAAGTAAAGGGGGTAAACTATTTGCAAGCATTATAAACAGAAAATGTAGAACAAATATGAAAGAACCCACATTAGAAAACAGAAAAGTAGAAGAACTATGAAAGAAACTTACACATAATGTGTGTGTAGGTGTGGAGAATCCTCTTCTCACAATGAACCAGTCAGGGCTGACACTGACACAGGGTATTTTTTAAGGATGAAATGTGATGGGCCAATTATATTATATGGGTATTGGAGCTGGGCTACACCTACTAGATAACTGTCCCTGGAACGGCGAAGGCCTCACGATAACTGTCTATGAGATCAGCAGAATTTACAACAAGGAGACAACAAGGTCTCTCAGAATTGTTGATTCGCGTACGTAATGGTGTTCTGGGAAAACTATTTCTAAAATGATGATGTTTGGGTTTAGAAAACCCAATGATGATGTTTAGCTTCAGCTCCGGGTGTCAGATCACATTCTGGGATATCTCAAACTGTGGGGATCTCGTGTGGAGGAACAATAAAACTTGGACCTTGTTTTTCCTCACACTCTGGTCCAGTGTGGTACTTTACTCTGCACCTGGGCAATTGGTTGTAAGTATACTTGATTTTGTAAATAACTTATAATGGTAACTGTGTAGTGGTCAGAATTTTAGACCACATTTTGGCGACCACGAAGGGACTGGGCAAAGACCCAAAGGTCTGAGATCCTGCTTGTGGGACTTTGCGCTCTAAGGCAACAGATAGGCCGTGTAGGGAAAAAGGCATTGCAGACGCCTGTTATTTCAAAGCTCTGTCTTAGTGATCTGTTGCCATGAGTGAGAAGCCCCAGAGTGGGCAAGAAGGCTGAGTTGGTCAGCTCCAGTTTTCCCCAACAGCACGATCCACTTGTCAGAACTGCTGCTGCTGACGGTTGCCTTTGTTCAACGCAGATGTAAAGAGCACAGAGTAGAAGTGTAAGAGCCAGTGTAAGTTTATATATATATATATATATATATATATATATATATATATATATATATATATATATATATGTGTGTGTGTGTGTGTGTGTGTGTGTGTGTGTGTGTGTGTGTGTGTGTGTATATATATATATATATATATATATATATATATATATATATATAGTATCTCACAAAAGTGAGTACACCCCTCACATTTTTGTAAATATGTGATGATATCTTTTCATGAGACATCACTGAAGAAATGATACGTTGCTACAATGTAAAGTAGTGAGTGTACAGCTTGTGTAACAGTGTACATTTACTGTTCCTCAAAATAATTCCACACATAGCCATTAATGTCTAAACCGCTGGCAACAAAAGTGAGAACACCCCTAACTGAAAATGTCCAAATTGGGCCCAAAGTGTCAATATTCTGTGTGGACCCCATTATTTTCCAGCACTGCCTTAACCCTCTTGGGCATGGAGTTCACCAAAGCTTCACAGGTTGCCCCTGGAGTCCTCTTCCACTCCTCCATGACGACATCACAGAGCTGGTGGATGTTAGAGACCTTGTGCTCCTCCACCTTCCATTTGAGGATGCCCCAAACAAAGCTGAGGGTGAAGGTGATGGACTGGCAAAACATGTCTCCAGACATAAACCCTATTGGACCTCTGTGGGGCATGCTCAAGTGGAAGGTGGAAAGTCTAGACACTGTCGATTCACCTACAAGACATCCTTTACACCGTAATAACTCAGAAAGTTCTGAAAATGTTACGATTAGATCTTGTTAAATAGTTTTAAGTTCCAGTAATGTCCGTTTTTTTATATATCATGCACGCCAGTATAATGTATAATGGTGTAATTATAATTTATATACACTGATTTATAGTTTTCATTCGTTTCTGTCACGCACTGTGTTAAGGTTTATAACCGACTTTTACAAAGCAGATTCAGAGCACGAGCTCGTCTTACTGAGCCGTTTTCAGGAAGGTTTAATAAATAAAGAAAGAAAGAAATAAAGAAAGAAAGAAAGGTGTATGTTTACAGTGAGTTTACACTGAATTACGGAACTTGACCGTTAAAGGGCAAGTTTTTACCCGGAGATATTATAAGGACGCGACAACCGGAAGTCATTGTGAAGTAACCGGAAGTTTACTTGTCGTCCCGGCGTGTGTTCGGTGTTCGGGGAAGATTCCGTTGCAGTTTATTTCGTTTCCGAGGTTTAAGTGTTCGGTTGTGAAGGAACATGTCTGACAACGAGGACAAGTAAGTGAACTTTATACTTATTTAACGGATTTAACCCAGTTATATTATTTAATTAGAGTTAATAGTGCGGTAGTTTTACATAAACATGGCGTCGTGTGTTTTACAATCCCACAGTTCATCTTTATTTTATATTCAAGTGTGTATGTATATATGTGTATGTATGTGTATATATATATATATATATATATATATATATATATATATATATAATATAAAGTCTGATCTGATCCTAGAATAAAGTATTAGAGTATATTTTACAATAACAGTGTGATAAAAGCTGAAACTGGAGCTGAGACTCTTCACATGATCACAGAGTCAAATCAGTGAGTGTGTGTGTCTCTCTGTGCGTGTCTCTCTGTGCGTGTCTCTGCGTGTGTGTGTGGTTAACAGTTTTGATGATGGAGATTTTGATGATGTGGAGGAGGATGAAGGTCTGGACGATCTGGAGAACGTGGAGGATGTAAGATTTATCCTCAGTCCATGGTTTAGTTATTAGTAATATGAGAGCATACTATTCATCATACTCTCAATTCATTGTGTGTGTGTGTGTGTAGGAGGATCAGGAGAACGTACAGATCCTCCCTGCAGGAGAAGGACAGCAGGCCAATCAGAAGAGGATCACTACACCGTACATGACCAAATACGAGAGAGCCAGAGTGCTGGGCACTAGAGCACTACAGATCGCGTAAATACACACACACACTCACACATTTTACATTTACATTTATTCATTTAGCAGATGCTTTTATCCAAAGTGACTTACAAATGAGAAAAATACAAGCAAAGTGATACATCAAGCAGAGAACAATACGAGTAGTGCTGCTGTACAAGATCCATTAATTGAGTTCTAGAGGAAGCAAAGTGCACAGAGTCGAGGTGTACATGCAATTTATCTATCTATCTATCTATCTATTTATTTATTTATTTTATGAGTTGGTGAGGTCTTTAGCTGTTTTTTGAGGATGATGAGAGATTCTGTGGTCTAGAATGAGGTTGGAAGTTCATTCCACCACTGGGGAACAGTTAGTGTGAATGTTCTTGAAAGGGACGTTGAGCCACGCTGAGTGGGAACTACTAAACGCCGGTCATTGATTGATCGCAGATTGCATGATGGAACGTAGGCCTTCAGGAGAGAGTTGAGGTAGGGGGCACTGTTCCTGACAAGGTCTTGTAGGTGAGCATCAAGGCCTTAAACTTGATGCGGGCAGCTACGGGAAGCCAGTGGAGGGAGATGAAGAGGGGTGTGACATGGGTTGTCTTGGGCTGGTTGAAGACGAGGCGCGCTGCAGCATTCTGAATCATCTGAAGGGATTTGATGGAGCTGCTGGGAGCCCCATGAGTACTGAGTTGACAAGAGCCTGGACTAGTATCTGTGTAGCCTGTTCGGTGAGGTAGGGTCGGATTTTCTTGATGTTGTACAGGATGAACCTACAGGACCTTGCATTTGCTGAGATGTGGTCTGTAAAGGTCAAGCCCTCATCAAGAATCACCCCAAGGTTCCTGGCCGTCCTGGTTGGCTTGAGTGTGAGTGAGCTGAGCTGTACAGTGAAGTTCTGGTTGATTGAGGGATAGGCTTGGATGACGAGAAGCTCAGATTTTCCCAGGTTGAGCATAAGATATTGTTCCTTCATCCAGTCTGAGATGTCCAACAAGCAAGCAGAGATGCGTGCAGAGACGGATGGATCGTCAGGCTGGAAGGGCAAATAGAGCTGGGTGTCATCAGCATAACAGTGATATGAGAACCCATGAGACTCAATCACCTGCCCGAGAGATGTAGTGTAGATAGAAAAGAGAAGTGGACCCAGAACTGACCCCTGTGGAACACCAGTTGTGAGTTCCTGAGATCCAGAAATACCTCCGCTCCATGATACCTTGAAGGATCTGTCTGAGAGATGGGATTCCACCCAGCGTAGAACCGTTCCAGTGATGCCCAGGTTGGAGAGAGTTGATAGGAGGATCTGATGGTGGACAGTGTCGAAAGCAGCAGAGAGGTCAAGTAGGATGAGGACAGAGGTTGCCCTTGCTAGTCACACACACACACACACACACACACACTTGCTGTCCAGTTTAATAGAAACACTTGGTCTTTCATGCAGTTATTTACATTCATCTCATTTAGCTGAAACAACACAGGAAACAGCTGAGAGTTTGAGGGTTGAAGGTCTCACTCGAGTATGGTGTTACTGAGATTTAAACTCATAACATTATGATAAATGGCATAAATAATGAATCACGTGATTGGCTGATGGAATAATTACATAAATATGTACAGGTGTTCCTAATAAAGTGACCAGTGATTGTATCTGTTCTCCCACCTACAAATTCACTCGATACACACCATCTCACGGTGTTAATATTATAATGCTAAGCCAATAAGAGTTTAGTGATGTCACTTCCTGTTCACACAGAATGTGTGCACCAGTGATGGTGGAGCTGGAAGGAGAGACGGACCCTCTGCAGATCGCCATGAAGGAGCTTAAGTATGTTTCATACACACACTATTATTATTATTAGTATTATTATTATTATTAATTAATACTCGACGTTCAAACTGTGTCTCGGGGTGTGTGTGTACGTACGCGTGTGTGGGTGTGTGCGCGTGCTCTCAGAAGTGTAAATCATCTGATGTTAAAATCTCTCTGTAGATTATATGTATAATATTTAGTGGATACAGTTTTCAGTACAGTGACACTGCGCAGTTGTTAGTGTGTAGAAATAAAACGCAATATTTCGATACTCATTGTTTTCCCAAACTATTTACACTCTCCATCACCACCACAATGACAATTCCAGCAGTCACCACCAGAGGGAGACATCCCCCACACCCTGAACCGTCTCCATGGTTACTCAGAAACGAGTTATAATGTTTGCTATTTACAGTATTTATGCTCTGTACACTTTAAGGACAAACACCTTTCTCTTCACTTCATTGTATATTTCATTTCCTTATATATACACACTTTATATTTTAACTAGATTCATTGTTTTAAGTATATATTATTTTAACTGTATATTGTATTTTTTAGACTACTTTAGTGTTGATTACTTATTTGGAATCACAAAACTACCACAACAAACACATGACACAAACACACTCAGCTCAGTGAGGAGAATTGCATTATGGGTATTCGGACTTCCGTAAGGCTTATAACATTAAAACTCAAGTTAAATACAATCTTACAGATATATATGTCTTCTATATATGTCCTATCTGTTAGTTATGCTTTTTAGCACACACCCGTAGCGCCTCCTACTGGCCCACATGTGCAGCATCATGTCAGAATTTTCATGGGCAAACACCACTCGCATTTTCTTCTAAAAATGTCAATTCTAGTTTACCATTTACTCTATTTATATATACTCTATATTTCAACAAACTGTTTTTATTTGTAACCATTAAGTGTTTTAACTTTATTTTATTTTTAACTATTCTGTTTCTAAGACTAAGTTGTGTATACACAGTAAAACCCCATGATTTCTGCCTGTAATTACGTGTAATAATCAGGCAAACACACACATAAACCCTTAGTAACGGTGTGTGTGTGTGTGTGTGTGTGTGTGTGTGTGTGTGTGTGTGATGAAGTGGACTTTCTGTTACTTTCATACGGATGTTGATTATTCTCCTCTAACAGCACGTCCCCGAGTGTTTTATTCCTCTTACACCACAGCAGTTTACCAACACGTACAATTTTATCATTATTAAAGACCACATTAAAGAACACATCATACTTTTAATGTTGTACAGCGAGTGAGTTCCTGTTCTCACTTATGTTATAGCAGCTATAAACACTCCCTCCCTCACCATCCCCCTCTCTCTATTCCCCCCATACCCTATCTCTCTTTTTATTCTCTCACTATTCTCTCTTTTCTCTCTATTCTCTCTCTATTCCCCCTCTCTTTTCTCTTGCTCTATTCTCTCTCTATTCCCCTTTTTATTCTCGCTCTTTATTCCCTCTCAGAGTTAATAAGATTTTAAAAATCCCAGCTTGTCATGTTTCAGAGAAACCCTAACTAAGTGTGAACTCCTCAGAATGAACATTACAGCGTTAGTTATCTGACTGTTACACAACACTGATACTGGAGACTCCTTCCATAAATGTTACATAAACACATTTCTCCGGAATGACTCTACACACTTCCCCATATTGTTTCACAATTACACACATTGTTCTTTTTAAATCAGTGTAGCGTGCGCTGTACACGTCCTTGTGTATGAACCGTTACTATAGAAACGATAACGTATCAGAACGAGTGTGTTAATATAAACCTGCGCTGCTGTTGTAGAGAACTAATCAACACCTGACCAATCACAGGCCAGAACTTTAGCAGCCATGAGACTTATATGATTTGAATGTATTGTCTGGTTTACTGTACCACGTTCTCCTGTTTCCTGTTGAACAGGAAGTGTGGAACAGAAGTTAGTATCAGAACACTGAAACATTTATTCTGGGGTTCAGACATTGAGGTAGTGTTTAACCCTTATTTATTCATTGTGTGGTTTACAGAGGCAGAAAAATCCCCATCATCATCCGGAGGTATCTGCCTGACGGGAGCTATGAGGACTGGGGCTGTGACGAGCTTATCATCACTGACTAACACACACACACACACACACACATTTATACAGTCTCAGTGTTCTGACCGGGAACGACACACCGGTGAATCTGTAAACAGCGATTAACGCTAAAACACACACATGTAAACTTAATCATCAGCAGGGGTCTCTGGTTTAAAATAAACACACACACACACCATTACACACATTCCTGTACAATGGCCTCAGTGTGTCTGTGTGCAGTGAGTAACTCTCTCCACTAGAGGCAGTACAGTCAGGTTTTCATTCTGAAGGGAATTTTAGTTTGTTTTATTATGAATGTAACACAGTAAATGTTTTTGTATAAAAGATTTCTGGAGCCATTATGTTTGGTTTCTCTTGATAAAGAGCTCAAATGTTTCAGTAAAGTGCCATTTTCCTGCAGGATGTTGAAATAAATAAACTAGGAGCTCTAGCTCTGGATCTGGTGGTTTCTGCTGAGTTCTGGGCTGTTTGTCATTAACTCTAGACAGAAGATCCAGAATATCTGAGTATAAATATAAAGTTCCCGAGGGAAAGATGTTGAATAATGTCCTGTCTTCTGCAGACAGGTGTGTATCTGAATCATTTTGATCTGTTTAACTGAACATGATTTCAAATTGAATTGAAACTATATTTCTAAAGCGGTGTGAAGTAAATGTATTTCAGTTGTTTTCTCTCTTCACTGTTTTAGATCAGGGTCTGATTATCATTTCAATCTGATTCTCTTATTTAAAATAAAATCTAAAATTCTTTTTTACTCTGAACATGAGTTTTAGATCAGATTTACAATGACCATGTACAGAGTGTTGACCTGTTCTAAATCTGAAGGTTTATTTGGATTGTGGATATTGTGGATAAAGTCGTAGTAAATGTGATTACGAGTAGAAAGGGTTTGCGTTGTTATTGTTATTATTGTTATTATTATTAATTTCTTTCAATTTTCACGAGTCACGTCTCGACGTAGAACCACAAAACTGAGGAGTTCGAGGAGTTCCTCTACAGGAAAAATACACTGAATATATTTTGTGGGATTTGAGCTTTTCTTTAATCAGCAGTACTGAGGACATTAACACTGCATTGTTCCACCTACTAAACCCTCCCAACCAACCAGTGTCAGAACCTTGCGACCACCTAGGATCATTCTGGAACATCTAGAAACATGGCAACCACCTGGGACACCATAACCGCTACACAGCAACCAACTGGAATAATATAGCAACACCCTAGCGGCCAATTTTCTTAGCATAGCAAACATTTGGATCTTATTATTACAAATAAAAATCTGAATATTTATATTTGAATCTGATGATTGCAAATAGATTTTGTGGGTTAAGATCTCTGCTTGGTTGTTTGAGATCTTGATTAAGTGTTTGTAGATGTGGATCTGGTCATTGTACATGTGGATCTGGGTATTACAGATGTGGATCTGGTCATATATTCAGATCTGGTCATTACAGATGTGGATCTGGTCATTATACATTTGGATCTAATTGCAGATGTGGATCAGTTAGTCTCTGGTTTGGATGGGATCGGTTTGGATCTGTTAGGTTTAGAGCTGATATGGGTGGATATAGATTTCGTGGTTCGAGATCTCATCTTGTTTGTTCTAGATTAAGTGGTTTTAGACCGGGATCTGGTCGTCATGGTACATGTGGATCTGGTAGTTTTAATTATGGAAGTAATAGTCAGTTTGGATCCAGTAATTGTAAATGTGCCGTTGTAAATCTGGGTGTTACTGTTATAAAATCTGTAGATTTTATATTTGGATTGTGTTTTTTTCTGGATCTGTTGGGCTGATATCAAGTGGTGTTAAATGTGGCTGCGGTCATCATGAATGTGGATCTGGTGATCTGGAGTTGACACCTGGCAGGTTGTGCATTGTGTAGTGGTCAGGTGGTAGTTTTTGAGTTGAACCTTGTCAGTTTTTCTTGGTCTGAAACAGTTTTCACTCTTTCACAGCTGATTAAAAATAGTTTTGACCTTTTTACAGACTGATATACTGTGTGTTACTGTGTGTGATCGGCTCGGCATTTTCTAATTAATCTTAGTTAATTCTCTGATCTGGGAATGAAGTGGAGAAACAAGACCTAATAATTGTCCAGTACCATCTATCTCCTGCTTGTGGATCTCTGTAAAGCTGCAGTCTCCCTCCTCCCTCTCTCTCTCCCTCTATCCCTCGCTTCATCTCTCTCTCTCTCTCTCTCTCTCTCCAGAGCTGAATGGTTCTCTTTGTTTAGTGTAAAGTATCACAGCTGATTAAATGAAGGGAATTAGAAATCAGGCTTAGTCTCGCGCACACACACACACACACACACACACACACACAAAAGCCTGTTTGCAGGAATGTGTGTATAAAGTGCATGAGGACGTGGTGGTGTAACAGTGCGACATCTCTAACACAGTCTGACTGCTGTATCGAAATTAAAACACACAGTAGATCACAAAATGTTGAAGTGTGTGTGTGTGTGTGTGTGTGAGTGTGTGTGTGTGTTACATAAAGGCAGCAGTTTTATTTTTCATAGAAAAGAGGACTGAGTTTTATTTAGTATGTGTGTCGTTAGTTTCTACTGGAACACATTAACAAAAAACTCGTACACAAAATAACGTGTAACACAAAAAAGTCGCTTAAAAGGAAAACGGAATAAAAACAATAATATAAATAAAACAAGCTCCACCTACTGTGTGTAGATTCTCTAACATTTTGTATATTTTTTTGTATATTTTTATATATATATATGTGTGTGTATGTGTAATCCTACTGAATATAGACAAATGAACACTAACGTTAAAATTAGAAAAGAAATGTAAAAAAGAGTGAAAATATTAACAATATTTCCAAGTAATAAATCATTAAACGTTCATGGTCAAAGTAGACCAAGGCACATCATGTGAGTGGGTGCTCCGCCCACCATGTACAAGCTCCACATCTCGTCAATTCTCTAGCTGAATTTATGTAATTTATGTCATTTTAACATGATAAATTTGAAGAAGAAGAAAAATAAAAAACAACACACAAACATCTAAATGAGTTTCCGTGTGCTGGAGGCACTCGTGGTTGGCGTTTCACTTCCTCTCTCGCGGTTTACGATAAAACAATGCAAAGTCGATTAGGAAATGAAAACTGTTACAGTGTTGTTATATCGACAGATCGATCCGACTCGCTAACGTTAAAATATATACACAAACTGGTTTCATCAGTGGTGGTCATGATGACCAAAACAATCAACAGGCAACCATTACAACAACAACTAAGAAAATGGCCTTGTTTTGGTTAATAAGAAAGAATTATTCATTAATAATAATAATAATTATAATAATAATAATAATAATAACAATAATAATAAAGATAAAGTTTGATGTTTAAATGTGCAGGTCCTTCAGAAACACTCCAATTCCATTCCACATGAGCAATGAAAGATGTTGTGTTTAATTGTGTGTGTGTGTGTGTGTTATTTTTGTTTTATTTGTGTTGTTATATGTGTGTGTAATCAGCCACAATGACAGTTTGACAAATATTTATCATCATCATCATCATCATCATCAGTTAGTTTCTTTGTATGTTTCTTTCGTCATCGTCGTCATCATGTCTCTTTCTCTTGTGTGTGTGTGTGTGTGTGTTACGGCCGGGTCAGGGTGGTATACACAGGCTGTTCCCAGTGCGTGGGGCTATTCCCAGGGGCGGCGTCACTGATGGCAGTGTAAATGGGCCTCTGGGCGGAGCTCATGTAGGAGAAGGCGGAGTAAAGCCCTGACTGGCCCGAGTGTGTGTAATATGATCCGGATGCTTGGTGATCTCCATATTCAGCAAACGGTGCCGCCCTGGAGGCCAAAGAGGGGAAGGCGGAGCCATAATGAGGCAGGCTGAGAGGTGTGTATGTGACATGAGCTGATGCTCCACCCCCTGATGTGGAAGCCCCACCCACTGAAGCGTCAGCATTACCCGAGAAATGCGTCTCGCTCTTGATCTGTGGTTTCCCACCTTCCGAGCTTAGCTGCTGTTTTGACAGCCAGTAGGAGTAAGGAGAAGGAGATGGGGCGGGGCAGGAGGCGGAGCCTGAGCCTGATGGGTGGTGCCCGTTAGGAGGCAGGTACTGGTCAAACTCATTGACATCAAACGGCTCCATGTTGGCCATCACTTCATGGCTGATCTCGCCGATGTCCACGTTCACGAAATCCAGGTGCGGTTTCGAGGAAGAGGAAGAAGTCGAAGAGGCCGAGCTTCCATCTGCACCCACTCCCATCCCTCTGGCCCCACCCTCTCTCTTTCCCTCGCCTGATTTGCCACCCTGGAGCTCTGTTTTGGGAGTAGTGGGAGGAGTCGGGGGGCTGTGGTTGGAACCTGAACGTGGAGAGAAGGAAAGATCAGAGTCTCCAGTTACACGGTTTGTGTATAAACACACTGAGTGTGTGTGTGTATGAATGTAGTGTCTCACCTGCAGGGTGTGTGTGGTGTCCATCAGAGAGAGGAGACCCTGCCCCAGCACCATGCCCCGCCTCCAGGTGGAGGCTCTTGTAATGTGATTGGCTGTGAGTGACATCACCTTCAGAGTGGGCGTCGCTGTCTGTGCTGGATCCCGGCTTCCCGTTCTTCCGTCTCCTGGGCTGGTATTTATACTCCGGATAATCTTTCTTATGCTGCTTCCTCAGACGCTCCGCCTCCTCGATGAACGGCCGCTTATCATTCTCGTTCAGGAGCCTGAGACACACACACACACACACACATTATGTTGCTATAGTTGCTCCATAGTTAGTGAACACCCTGTACTTTTGTCCTGTTTTCTGGACCCGTAAACAGATGTGTGTAAATGAGTGAAGTCTCCAGAGAAACTATTCTAGAAGTTTTTGTCTGACAGGAAAATATTGTTCCTAAATAGTTATTATTTGTCTCCATGCTTTTAAATGTACATCTCTGAGGAGTTTAGTGTGAGGTGTAGGAAAGAAGATGAGTTCATTGCTTGTTGTTCTCTGTGTATCTGTTGTTCCTGCTGCATTTCCCCTCGTTGTTGTGTAGAGGACATGTCCAATAGAGCAGTCCCTTAACAGACAGTAACCCTGGGTAAAGCACGACCTTTGACCCCAGCAGGGGCAAAACACTCAACAATTAACACATGCTGCTAAAGAGTTTAATCACACAGACAATATGACTGTGTTACTGTGGAGAAGTCAGACAGACAGACAGACAGACAGACAGACAGACAGGTCCTCACCTCCACAGTTTGCCGAGTGTTTTGCTGAGCTCGGCGTTGTGTAGATGAGGGTACTGGTCTGCAAGTTTACGGCGCGCGGCCTGAGCCCACACCATGAAGGCGTTCATGGGCCTCTTAACGTGCGGTTTGCTCTTGCTGCCCGTGTTGACGCGCACTGGCATGGGCACTAGCGTCCAGTCATACCCATTCAGCACCTGACTGACCGCCTCGCGGATGCCGATGGGGAAGCGCTCGTCATCATCGTCTGATTTCACCGAGACTCCTGCGTGAGAGAGTCCTGCCCCTTCCTCATCTGCCCCGCCTCCTGACACCAGCTGAGAGTCTCCTGCATGACCCGCCCGCCCCGGAGACACGGAGCCGCCGTCGTCCGACATTCCAGGACTCAACTCCACCTCCGACAGACTCTGCTCTTCAGCCGACATCTTCTACACTCACCAGGTGATCTGACCTATTCACCACCACGATGAGTAAATCTCTCACTCTGACCTCTGACCTCTTCCTCTGGAGTACAGTCTTCTGCACAGTGAATAATTTATCTCTCTTTGTAGCCTAATGAACTTTAATTAGGATGATGCGTCCATCCAGGTTCCTGATGTGGTTCTCTTGTTGATGTATAAAGGTGAGTTCATTCAGCAGCCAACTCACACTGACCTACAAGGAAACACACAGATA
>CM022765.1:29592667-29597667 GCA_012411365.1 Ameiurus melas
ACTAACACTAACACACACTTCTACACAATAACATACACTAACACTAACCCACACTTCTACACAATAACATACACTAACACTAACACACACTTCTACACAATAACGTACACTAACACTAACACACACTTCTAAACACTAACACACTCTAACACACTTCGAAACAGACTCACACAATTCTAAACACTAACACACACTTTTAAAGACTAACTCAGACACTAACACACACTTTTAAAGACTAACTCAGACACTAACACACTTCTACATACTAACACACACTGCTAAATCATCCTAACACACTTTTAAACACTAATACACACTTCTAAACAGTAACACACACTTCTAGAAACTAACTCACACTAACACAGAAACACACACACTTCTAAACAGTAACTCACACTTCTAAACACAGACTCATAGTAACACAATTCTAAACACTAATACACACATTTAAACACTAAGTAATTCTAACACACTACTAACCACTAATACACACTAACAGACCTCTAAATGCAGACACACACTAACACACTCTCTGACTAGCATGCAAACTAACACACACTGTAACACTCTAAAAACTCTAATACACACTCTAACACACTCTAACTAACACTCTAACACACACTCTAACACTCTAAAAACTAACACACACTCTAACACACTCTAACACACACTCTAACACTCTAACACACACTCTAACACTCTAACACATTCTAAATCACACTCTAACACACTCTAACACTCTAAAACACACTATAACACACTATAACACTCTAACACACACTCTAACACACACTCTAACACTCTAACACACTAACAAACTCTAACACACACTCTAACACACTGTAACACACACTCTAACACTCTAACACACACTCTAACACACACTCTAACACACTCTAACACTCTAAAACACACTCTAACACTCTAACACACACTCTGACACACTCTAACACTCTAACACAACACTCTAACACACACTCTAACACTCTAACAAACTCAAACACACTAACAAACTCTAATTCACACTCTAACACACTCTAATACTCTAACACACACTCTAACACACACTCTAACAAACTCTAACACACACTCTAACACTCTAACACATACTCTAACACACTCTAAAACTCTCTAACACTCTAACACACACTCTAACAAACTCTAACACACACTCTAACACTCTAACACACACTCTAACACACTCTAACACTCTAACACACACTCTAACAAACTACAAACTCTAACACACTCTAACACATTCTAACTCACACTCTAACACACTAACACACTAACACACACTCTAACATTCTAACACACACTCTAACACACACTCTAACACACTCTAACACACACTCTAACACTCTAACAAACTCTAACTCACACTCTAACACACTCTAACACTCTAACACACACTCTAACACACTCTAACACACACTCTAACACATTCTAACTCACACTCTAACACACTCTAACACTAACACACACTCTAACACCCCCCCCCCCCCCCCCCCCCCCCCCCCCCCCCCCCCTCTAACACCTAACAACAAACTCTAACTCACACTCTAACACACTCTAACACTCTAACACAGAACACACTCTAACACACACTCTAACACTCTAACACTCACACACACTATAACACACACACACTTACATAACACTCTAACACACACTCTAACACTCTAACACAACTCTAACTAACACTCTACAACACACACACTCTAACACACTCTAACACTCTAACACACATCTAACAAACTCTAACACACACACACTCTAACACACACTCTAACACACTAACAAATTCTAACTCACACTCTAACACTCTAACAAACTCTACCACACACTCTAACACACTAACACACACTCTAACAACTCTAACACACACTCTAACACTCTAACACACTAACAAACTCTAACAAACACTCTAACACACACAAACACTCTAACACACACTCTAACACTCTAACACACACTCTAACTAACACTCTAACACACACACACACTCTAACACTCTAACACACACCTCTAACAAACTCTAACACTCTAACAAACTCTAACACACACTCTAACACTCTAACACACTCTAACACACTATAACACACACTCTAACACACTAACAAACTCTAACACACACTCTAACACTCCAAAAACTCTAACACACTCTAACACTCTAACACACTAACACACACACACACATCTAACACTCTAACACAGACTCTAACAAACTCTAACACACACACTAACACTCTAACACACACTCTAACACACTCTAACACTCACTCTAACACACTCTAACACACACTCTGACACACTCTAACTAACACTCTAACACACACTCTAACACACTAACAAACTCTAACTCACACTCTAACACACTCTAACACCTAACACACACACTAACACTCTAACACACACACACTAACTAAAAACTCTAACACACATTCTAACTAACACTCTAACACACACACACACACACACACACACACTAACACTCTAAAACACTCTAACTAACACTCTAACACACACACACACACACACACTCTCTAACTAACACTCTAACACACACACTAACTCTAACACACACTCTAACAAACTCTAACACACACTCTAACACTCTAACAAACTCTAACACACACTCTAACACTCTAACACACACTCTAACACTCTAACACACTCTAACACACACACTAACACTAACACTCTAACACACACTCTAACACTCTAACAAACTCTAACACACACTCTAACACTCTAACACACACACTAACACTAACACTCTAACACATTCTAACTCACACTCTAACTAACACTCTAACACTCTAACAAACTCTAACACAAACTCTAACACACACTCTAACACTCTAACACACACACACACTCTAACACTAACAAACTCTAACACACACTCTAACTAACACTCTAACACTCTAAAACAGTCTAACACACACACACACTCTAACCTCTAACAAACTCTAACAAACTATAACACACACTCTAACAAACTCTAACATACACTCTAACTAACACTCTAACACACTCTCACTCTAACACACACTCTAACACTCTAACACACTCTAACACTCTAACACACACTCTAACTAACTCTAACACACACTCTAACACACTAACAAACTCTAACACACACTCTAACACTCTAACACACACTCTAACACTAACAAACTCTAACTCACACTCTAACACACTCTAACACTCTAACACACGAACACACTCTAACACACACTCTAACACACTCTAACACTCGAACACACACTCTAACACACACACTAACACTAACACTCTAACACACACTCTAACACTCTAACACACACTCTAACTAACACTCTAACACACACACACACACTCTAACACACTCTAACACTCTAACACACACTCTAACAAACTCTAACACACACTCTAACACACTAACAAATTCTAACTCACACTCTAACACTCTAACAAACTCTACCACACACTCTAACACACTAACACACACTCTAACACACTCTAACACACACTCTAACACTCTAACACACTAACAAACTCTAACAAGCACTCTAACACACACAAACACTCTAACACACACTCTAACACTCTAACACACACTCTAACTAACACTCTAACACACACACACACTCTAACACTCTAACACACACTCTAACACACACTCTAACACTCTAACAAACTCTAACACACACTCTAACACTCTAACACACTCTAACACACTATAACACACACTCTAACACACTAACAAACTCTAACACACACTCTAACACTCCAAAAAACTCTAACACACTCTAACTAACACTCTAACACACTAACACACACACACACTCTAACACTCTAACACAGACTCTAACAAACTCTAACACACACACTAACACTCTAACACACACTCTAACACTCTAACACACACTCTAACACACTCTAACACTCTAACACAGACTCTAACAAACTCTAACACACACACTAACACTCTAACACACACTCTAACACACTCTAACACTCACTCTAACACACTCTAACTAACACTCTAACACACACTCTAACACTCTAAATAACACACTCTAACACACTCTAACACTCTAACACTCTAACACACACTCTAACACACTAACAAACTCTAACTCACACTCTAACACACTCTAACACTGTAACACACACACTAACACTCTAACACACACACACTAACAAACTCTAACACACATTCTAACTAACACTCTAACACACACACACACACACACACACTCTAACACTCTAACACACACTCTAACTAACACTCTAACACACACACACACACACACACTCTAACTAACACTCTAACACACACTCTAACAAACTCTAACACACACTCTAACAAACTCTAACACACACTCTAACACTCTAACAAACTCTAACACACACTCTAACACTCTAACACACACTCTAACACTTAACACACTCTAACACAAACTAACACTAACCTCTAACACACACTTAACACTCTAACAAACTCTAACACACACTCTAACACTCTAACACACACACTAACACTAACACTCTAACACATTCTAACTCACACTCTAACTAACACTCTAACACTCTAACACACACTCTAACAAACTCTAACACAAACTCTAACACACACTCTAACACTCTAACACACACACACACTCTAACACTAACAAACTCTAACACACACTCTAACTAACACTCTAACACTCTAAAACACTCTAACACACACACACTCTAACACTCTAACAAACTCTAACAAACTATAACACACACTCTAACAAACTCTAACATACACTCTAACTAACACTCTAACACACTCTAACACTCTAACACACACTCTAACACTCTAACACACTCTAACACTCTAACACACACTCTAACTAACTCTAACACACACTCTAACACACTAACAAACTCTAACACACACTCTAACACTCTAACACACACTCTAACTAACACTCTAACACTCTAACACACACTCTAACACTCTAACACACTCTAACACT
>CM022765.1:29610167-29617667 GCA_012411365.1 Ameiurus melas
GACGGTGATATTGGTGATGATGTTGGTGATGATGGTGATGATGGTGATGATGATGATGGTGATGTTGGTGATGATGATGATGGTGATGATGGTCTTGTTGATGGTGATGATGATGATGGTGATGATGGTGATGATGATGGTGATGTTGGTGATGATGATGATGGTGATGTTGGTGATGATGGTGATGATGATGGTGATGTTGGTGATGATGATGATGGTGATGTTGGTGATGGTGATGATGATGACGGTGATATTGGTGATGATGGTGATGATGATGGTGATGTTGGTGATGATGATGATGGTGATGGTGATGATGTTGGTGATGATGGTGATGATGGTGATGATGATGGTGATGTTGGAGTGGGGGGGGGGGGGGGGGGGGGGGGGGGGGGGGGGGGGCCTTTTTTATTAGGGCTTATTAGCATGAACAATCTTTAAACATTCTTCACTGGAACGCATGTAAATGATATGTTTCACCCTGACTCGTGTGAGTGAAGGAGCTGGGACGTGTGTGTGTGTGTGTGTGTGTGTGTGTGTGTGTGTGTGTGTGTGTGTGGGTGTTGTGTGTTTCATGGTGAATATTAATGACTCGAGCTCATTAACATGTCAGCCCAGGCCATCTTCAAAGGGTTAATAAAAATAATTCAGCATTCCGTGACCCTTCGTGACCTGGCACTTCTTTCCATCTTTTTAATAAATCCATGCAGCTGTGCGACGTTTAAATGGGTCCCCCTCTCTCGCCTTTCCCTGCCTCTGTGACCATCCATGAATCCGGCCTTTGTGTGGAGTTTCCTATCCTCCACCGTTCCTTCTCTCTCTCTCTCTCTGTGTTCTGGGGGCAGGGTGGTGAAGCAGGGTGGCAGTCATGGTGGTGGTGATGGGGGGGTGAAAACTTGGACGTAGGTCCTCTGCAGCTGGGGAAGAATAGAAAGAGAGAGAGAGAGAGAGGGATGGTGGGATGAATGGCTCATTGTACTGGCCGGTGCGTATCAGTGCTGAGAGGCTGAAGGAAAGAGTCCAGTTACTGCAATTGTGTGAGAGAAACATCTAAAGGAAACTGATAGGGGAGAGCTGAGGGCTTACACCAGGGAGTTTAGGGCAAAAACAGGAGAGAGAGAGAGAGAGAGAGAGAGAGAGAGAGGGAACTGCCAGTATTTCTAAGTCATCCTGCTGCAGGTGTCGTCAGTAAAGTTTATAATCATCCTGATCAATAGATATGGTTTCGATTTCATCCAGTTTTTAAGTTCAAGTTTATTTTAATCCACTTTGTAACTTATATCCAGAAACCAGATGCCCCGCCCTGTATTATCATGACACACCCTCTTTTTAAGATATCTAAAATATCAGCCCTTTTCGAGATTCCCAAAATTCTTAATATGACCCAGGGTTTTGTAAACACACAGCCCGTACTCTGTATTTCTGTCGGTTCCATGCTCTGCACACTGCTGGAAGAGTTCACGGTTCTGTGTACAGGAACGTTTCCCTGCAAGCTTGATAGATGTTGAGACTAGGAGATCAGAACAGAGACACCCTGAATAAATAGCAAAGGTGTATCCTTACTACTAGAAAAACTTACATAGCTGTGTGTTTAAACTGGACAGGAAAATTGGAGCGTAAAAAAGCCCCAAAAACCTCCAGTCTATTGCTTGAGGATTTTTAGAAGGGCTGGTCACGAGTTTCTTAAAAGCATTCGAAACGCAATACCTTTACTGGGAGAGAGAATGTTCCGTGTGGTGCTCTCTCTACCACGTTTGTGCTCTGATGCTTTTGGGAAACTCTGATTATTTGTGTTGATGTTATGTCAGTATATTTCTGTGTATGTCATGTTCACTATCATTTCAACACATTTCATGGTGAACAACGTGATGGTTTCTGTGACATGATGTGCACTCAAATGCTGCTTTTAAAAAAATCCCATCATTCGTGAATAACCGGTCTCTAACTGTCTGCATGCAGTGTGTCTGTAAGTGTGCTGTGATGAATGTGGTTATATTCATACACAGGATAGTTTGTAATGATATGATTTACAAGTCACTGGTAGAATTCCAAACGGAACAGTCCTACATCACTGAAGTCACATTCCCTTCCTTCCATTTACATTTATTCATGTGGCAGATTTTCCAGCTTGATTTATAACTGAGAGAAGGGACAGTCCCCCGCAGTTGGGGGTTAAAGGTCGAGTTTGAGGGGCCAGCATCAACTCTCCCAGTGTTCCACTGACTGACTCCGAGCTGTAACCACCGAGGCACCACATTCACACACTTAGAATCAGGTTTCAGAGAACCGCGATAATTAATTGTGTTGTTTGGAGCTGCTATTATTTCATTATTATGCCACAGCTGTTGAGTTCTGGATTGTGATTGGTCAGAAGGTGTTGATTAATTTTCTGTAACAGCAGCTCTGACAGTAGCGCAGCTGCAAAGGTTTACGCTTCACTGCGGTTTCCTGCGTAACAAGCTGAGTTTTTAAATCTGATTAACATCGAGAGAGAGAGAGAGAGAGAGAGAGAGAAGAGAGGCTAATGTTCATACAGTGGTGCTTGAAAGTTTGTGAACCCTTTAGAATTTTCTACATTTCTGCATAAGTGTGATCTAAAACATCATCGGATTTTCACACAAGTCTTAAAAGTAGATAAAGAAGAACCCAGTTAAACAAATCTGACAAAAATATTATACTCTGTCATTTATTTATGGAGGAAAATGATCCACTATTACACATCTGTGATAGAACCTGTGCTTTCAGTATGTGACGTGAGCCCCTTGTGCAGTAATAACTGCAGATAAACGTTTGGGGTAAGTGTTGATCAGTCCTGCACATCGGCTTGGAGGAGTTTTATCCTGTTCCTCAGTACAGAACAGCTTTAATCACATGAACTGCTTGCTACAACATTTCTATTGGGTTTAGGTCAGGACTTTGACTTGGCCATTCCAAAACATAAACATTAAATTGTTGTTCAGTGTTCTCCTGATGATAGACTCATGAACATTAACATTAGACAATGTGAGAGAGAACTTTCTTTGCTTCTCTCTTGGAGTGATCTTTGTTGGTCTCCACTCCTGTGGAAGGGAACAATGGTGTTGAATTTCCTCCATTTGTACACAATCTGTCTGACTGTGGATCGGTGGAGTCCAGACTCTTTAGAGATGGTTTGTGACCTTTTCCAGCCTGATGAGCTTCGACAACTCTTTTTCTGAGGTCCTCAGAAATCTCCTTTATTTGTGCCAGGATACACTTCCACACACACGTGTTGTGAAGATCAGACTCTGATAGATCTCAGTTCTTTAAATAAAACATGATGCTCACTCACTCACTCACTCACCACCTGATCATCGTCTTATTGATTAAAAACACCTGATCATATTTCACCTTCAAATTAACTGATAATCCTAGACGGTCAAATACTTTCCCCGCTCAACGATATGTAATAATGGATCAATAAATAAATGAACAAGTATAATATTGCAGATTGTTGTAGTATTAGAGGAATAAAACATTTAAATAATCATCTTCAGGGTGGTAACAGTAACTGATTTGCTTTAGAACAGCAGCACACACAGTGTTTATTAGTAAGTTAATTGCCTTACAGAAGTGGAGTATTAACTTGGACCTTCATCAAGTTAGGGAAATAAGACTTGCAAATTACTGAAGGTAAAGAAATGGGACTTAAGTGATGTAAGATTTTTCCCAGTATGTAGTGATTACAGTCTGAATTCTAACATCAACACAATAACAGTTTCTTACAAAGAATTTAGGGATGCACCTAAATGATGCACCTAGGTTCGGCAACCGAAATTATTATAAGTGAAAAGGCCGAATAAATTTGACCGAACAATGACGTGTTTGATGAAGCTACCAAATAGCCTAGCAACCAGAGTGAGACGCGCAAATGTCACGCCCTTGATGACGGGGCGCGCGCATGCACGAACTACGTGCATTTCAGATGTTTACTGTGGACACGTGCGTTTGCTTTGTTTCTGTTCCGGAGTATTCGGTCATGTCGCGAGACGTAAAGGAGTCGAGTACAGAAGCAGGTATTTATTTAAGGGCAGGCAGACGAATCCAAATCGTAATCCAAAGAACGTAGTCAAGACAGGCAAAGGGAATCTGAGACGCGGTCACAGAAAACAGGGTCACGACACAACACAAGAAACATGAAGTAGTGCTATGGACTGGAAGCGGAGACACCAGCGGGACCACCAGCAGAGACACCAGCGGGGAAACCAGCGGGGACACCAGCGGAGACACCAGCGGAAACACCAGCGGGGACACCAGCGGAGACACCAGCAGAGACACCAGCGGAGACACCAGTAGGGACACCAGCGGAGACACCAGCGGGGACTAAATGAACTGATCTATAGTTTAAACGATCTCAATTTATCAAGGAACAGAACATTAACAGAAAGCCATTTCTCAAAGATATCCATAAAAAGGCTTGTGGCAAACTTTAGACGAGACTAAAGTTTGCCACAAGACTTTTTATGGATATCTTTGAGAAATGGCTTTCTTCTTGCCACTCTTCCATAAAGGCCAGATTTGTGCAGTGTACGACTGATTGTTGTCCTATGGACAGACTCTCCCACCTCAGCTGTAGTTCTCTGCAGTTCATCCAGAGTGATCATGGGCTTCTTGGCTGCATCTCTGATCAGTCTTCTCCTTGTCTGAGCTGAAAGTATAGAGGGACGGCCAGGTCTTGGTAGATTTGCAGTGGTCTGATACTCCTTCCATTTCAAAATGATCGCTTGCACAGTGCTCCTTGGGATGTTTAAAGCTTGGGAAATCTTTTTGTATCCAGATCCGGCTTTAAACTTCTCCACAACAGTATTACGGACCTGCCTGGTGTGTTCCTTGGTCTTCATGATGCTCTCTGCGCTTTCAACAGAACCCTGAGACTATCACAGAGCAGGTGCATTTATACAGAGACTTGATTACACACAGGTGGATTCTATTTATCACCATCAGTCATTTAGGACAACATTGGATCATTCAGAGATCCTCGCTGAACTTCTGGAGTGAGTTTGCTGCACTGAAAGTAAAGGGGTCGAATAATTTTGCACGCACCACTTTTCAGTTTTTATTTGCTAAAAAGTTTAAAATATCCAATAGATTTCGTTCCACTTCACAATTGTGTCCCACTTGTTGGTGATTCTTCCCAAAAAATTTGCATTTTATATCTTTATGTTTGAAGCCTGAAATGTGGCAAAAGGTTGAAAAGTTCAAGGGGGCCGAATACTTTCGCAAGGCACTGTAATCCGCCGTGTAGAACCCAATAGAAACTTTCTGCTCTCTTATGCACTTTTTAATGCACTTTTTTGTTGTAGGCTACAGATGACCACATCAAAATATTTTTATTTTATTCGTTCATATATTTAAAGTTATATTGTACCTGGTTGGTAGCCTGTGACTGCTGGGGGAAAAAGTTCAGTGTATTTTGAAATTGTAGTTTTTGTAATGAATTTTTTTCTTTGAAAAGCAACACAACATAGTAAACACACTTTATATTCGGTTTCGGCTTCGGCCGAGAATTTTCTTTCAGTGCATCCCTAACAGAAATAAATGTACATTTGAAACAGAAAAGAAAACCCCAGTGTGTGTGTAGTAGTGGACAGTGTGTGTGTGTGTGTGTGTGTGTGTGTGTTATAGTGGACAGTGTGTGTGTGTGTGTGTGTGTGTGTGTGTGTGTGTTGTGTGTGTGTGTGTGTGTGTGTGTGTGTGTGTGTTATAGTGGACAGTGTGTGTGTGTGTGTGTGTGTGTATAGTGAAGAGTGTGTGTGAGTGACGAATCTGACTCCTACACACCGTTAAACTCATTAAACTAACTGTAATGTGCAAAATAGCTGCTTTAATTCTACACTTATCATTCATGTGGTACCAGCCAACAGCACTGTGTGTGTGTGTGTGTGTGTGTGTGTGTGTGTGTGTGTGTGTGTGTATGTGTGTTTCACAGCATGACAATGGGGCTCTGTTTCCTCTCTATTTCCCCTCTAGCTCTCTCTCTCTCTCTCTCTCTCTCTCTCTCTCTATTCAGGTTCATCCCCCTCACTTCTTGCTAATCTCCTCCTGTCACTGACACATTCTCTCTCTCTCTCTCTCTCTCTCTCTCTCTCACACACACACACTTCCGTACCCCACTTCCCTGTTGTATGTGTATAAGTTGTTGGATTGTGATGGATTACTGGTCTCCAGTGTTGGTTAGTTCACTAATCAATAACTCTTCAGCACTAATGATTGTGTGTTGTGAATCATAGTGGTGTTATACGGGTTGTGTTATACGGGTTGTGTTATACGGGTTGTGTTATACTGGTTGTGTTATACGGGTTGTGTTATACTGGTTGTGTTATACGGGTTGTGTTATACGGGTTGTGTTATACTGCTTGTGTTATACGGGTTGGTGTAAGGTTGTAAGAGTAGTTGTAAGGATCAAGGTACCTTAAGATTGAAGTAGCTGTTGTATAGTTTTTATATAGTGTAAAGCGGTAGTTGTGGGGTTGCTTGGTAGTGGTGGTAGTTGTAGAATAATTTAATGTTGGTATAGTTATATGGTAGTTTAAAGTTGGAGTTGTGGTAGAGTAGTTTAAGGAGGTATGTCGGTACCTTAAATGGTAAACGGTCTGCACTTATATTGTGCGCCTTTAACCTTAGCGGTTCTACAAAGCACTTTACACTGTTTCTTATTCACTATTTACACACACACACACACACACCAGTGGTAGCAGAGCTGCTAAGCAACTTAGGGTTCGGTGTCTTGCCATTGTTTAAGGTTTGAGATAGTTGGGGGGTAGTTTAAGGTTGGGGTAGTTGTATGGTAGCTAAAGGTTAGTGGTAGTTGGAGGGTAGTGTAAGATCAGGGATGGTTAGAGGGTAGTTTAAGGTTGGGGTAGTTGTATGGTAGCTAAAGGTTAGTGGTAGTTGTATTTTAGCTAAAGTTTAAGGTTAGTTGGAGAGTAGTTTTTGATTGGGGTGGTTGGAGGGTAGTTTAAGGTTGTGGTAGTTGTATGGTAGGTAAAGGTTAGGGTTGTTGGAGGGTAGTGTAAGATCAGGGGTGGCTAGAGGGTAGTTTAAGTTTGGGGAAGTTGTATGATAGTTTAAGTTCAGGGGTGGTTGTAGGGTAGTTTATGATTTGGGGTAGTTGTAGGGTAGTTTATGATTTGGGGTAGTTGTAGGGTAGTTTATGATTTGGGGTAGTTGGACATGCTGGGATAATTTTAGGGATGCGTGTCCATGTGATGATGATACTTCACAGTGTTCTAACTCTTCTCACACATCATTCCCAAACACATCATCTCAGAACAATGACCATAACGTTCCTACACTGAACATTACTCAGCCATGCTGTAGTGAGGTGTATACACGTTACACAAACCTCTCTCAGAACACACAACACCTGACAGGTATATACTGAGGAACTGAATGTAGGAACTAAACATTCCCAAAACTCTAATATCCAGAAAATACTTTGTTAACTTTAGATTATTAGCTAGAATATTCATTTGGTTATCTTAA
>CM022765.1:29620167-29622667 GCA_012411365.1 Ameiurus melas
ATCTCTCTGTGTACAGGTTGTGTTTATTTACTGAAAAAGTAAATTGTGTTAAAGTTGTAAGAGATCATTTCAGACATTTGAATGTTTATGAGAAAGACACACTGAGTGCAGTAATATTCAGTGAAATATCCCAGAATTCCACTGGGCTACTGTCACAGAACACTGTAATAGATCTGCATTTTTCTATAAACACACACACACACACACACACACACACAGCTAAAAGAATATTAGAATTACAGAACTATCATTTCTGAAACTATAACTCGAGAATAAATAAAACATTTAAACAGAGCTACATAACACCTGTGTGTAGCCCCGCCCCCTCATTATAACTCCGTATGAATTATAATCTCGCGGGATTGTCACGAGGTTTGTGTGTGTGTGTGTGTGTGTGTGTGTGTGTGTGTGTGTGTGTGTGTGTGTGTGTGTGTGTGTCTTAACCGGAAGTGTAAGAATACAAAGATCAGAAATGTGCATTGTGCGCGCGGGAGGTCAGCCATGACGGTCTGTCATTCCTCTGGGAAAGAGAGACAGACAGAAAGAGACAGACAGGCGTGATGGCGTGGGAGTTGTGTGATTAGCTCGAGCGCTGTGATCCGCGCGACCCCGCGTCATTAACACTGCTCGCCTCGAGCTCTAACCGGATCTTTGATCCCCCGCGCTGAATGGCTCTTTTCTCTCGCGCGCGCGCCGGTTAAGTCCCGCAGAGCGCGAGCCAGCAGGTTAGCGCTTTAGCTCTGCACGCTAATTAGCGCGCGCACAATACACGACTCATAAAGACCCGTCATTAACTGCTAATTACATCACGAGCCTTAAGGGTTATAGTGTGTGTGTGTGTGTGTGTGTGTGTGTGTGTCTGTGTCTGTGTCTGTCTGTGTGTATGTGTGAGAGAGAGAGAGAGACTCAAGCTTCAGGTGAACACATCCCAATCACTCTGTCTGTCTGTCTCTCTGCCCCACTGCACGTATCTGTCTCACTGCCCCAATCTGTCTGTCTCTCCGTCTGTGTGTCCCACTGCACATATCTGTCTTACTGCTTCTATCTGTCTGTCTCTCTGTCTGTTACACTGCACATATCTGTCTCACTGCCACATCTGTCTGTCTCTATCTCTCTTATCTTTATCTCTCTGTTTCTCTTACCGCTGTATTGGTCTCTCTCTCTCTCTCTCTCTCTCTCTCTCTCTCTCTCTCTCTCTCTCTTACCTATGTTCATGTGTTTTATCCTGGTTTGTAACAGATTGTGTAGTAGTGTGAACAGTAGAAGTTACAGTTCCTGTTCTGATTTCACTTCCACTGTATGGATTAATGTGAGGTAACTGATTAATGTGAGGTAGCTGATTAATGTGAAGTAACTGATTAATGTGAGGTAACTACTTAATGTGAGGTAACTGATTAATGTGAAGTAACTGATTAGTGTGAGGTAACTACTTAATGTGAGGTAGCTGATTAATGTGAGGTAGCTGATTAATGTGAAGTAACTGATTAGGTTGATGTAACTACTTAATGTGAGGTAACTGATTAATGTGAGGTAGCTGATTAATGTGAGGTAACTACTTAATGTGAGGTAACTGATTAATGTGAGGTAACTAATTAATATGAGGTAGCTGATTAATGTGAAGTAACTGATTAATGTGAGGTAACTACTTAATGTGAAGTGACTGATTAGTGTGAGGTAACTACTTGATGTGAGGTAGCTGATTAATGTGAAGTAACTGATTAATGTGATTTAACTACTTGATGTGAGGTAGCTGATTAATGTGAAGTATCTGATTAATGTGAGGTAACTACTTAATGTGAGGTAGCTACTTAATGTGAAGTAACTGATTAATGTGAGGTAACTACTTGATGTGAGGTAGCTGATTAATGTGAAGTAACTGATTAATGTGAGGTAACTACTTAATGTGAGGTAGCTGATTAATGTGAAGTAACTGATTAATGTGAGGTAACTACTTAATGTGAGGTAGCTGATTAATGTGAGGTAACTGATAAATGTGAGGTAGCCGATTAATGTGAGGTAGCCGATTAATGTGAGGTAACTGATTAATGTGAGGTAGCCGATTAATGTGAGGTAGCTGATTAATGTGAGGTAACTGATTAATGTGAGGTAACTGATTAATGTGAGGTAGCTGATTAATGTGAAGTAACTGATTAGTGTGAGGTAACTACTTAATGTGAGGTAACTGATTAATGTGAGGTAACTGATTAATGTGAAGTAACGACTTAATGTGAGGTAACTGATTAATGTGAGGTAACTGATTAATGTGAGGTATCTGATTAATGTGAAGTAACTACTTAATGTGAGGTAACTGATTAATGTTAGGTAACTGATTAATGTGAGGTAGCTGATTAATGTGAAGTAACTGATTAATGTGAGGTAACTACTTAATGTGAGGTAACTACTTAATGTGAAGTAACTGATTAGTGTGAGGTAACTACTTAATGTGAGGTAGCTGATTATTGTGAAGTAACTGATTAATGTGAGGTAACTACTTAATGTG
>CM022765.1:29627667-29647667 GCA_012411365.1 Ameiurus melas
TGGCCATGTGGAATTCAAATTTCTCTCATGAATTTTGTCCAATCATCCCAACATTTGGATCACAGCATCATAAGCTCAGTCTGAAAAATAACATTTCTTGAATTTAAAAATCTGTCATGTTTCATCTATAATCTGCAAATGAATCTGACAGCGAAGTCATCGCCAGGATGTGAGGGAATATCTCAACAACACTTTTATATATGAACATTAAACTTGTCACATATATTTACCAACATGAACTAAAGTTAGGAAACAAGATTTGACATCATTTCCAACTTGGAAGGGCTCCTGAAAGCAGGAAGTGAGGCAACAGCTTGACCCTTTGCCTGCAAATTTAGTACATGTCCATCAGAGCAAGCGCTGATGGTCCCAATGACTTCTGGTCTTCTGCAGTTGTTAAGGAGTAGGAACAGAAGGGGCTTGGGCCCCTTAAGTTATATTTGCAGGGTTTGGTTTTACACGTTATAACCGTGGTACTCAACTTTAACAATGTGACATATTTGCGCATGCACAGTGGATTGACTAGCATGGTACAAATCGGGCAGAATCATCAATACCAAATCCGAGCCCTCTGCCTAGTTTTACAGTGCATGTCTTTCTTTTTCACATGTACATTGGTGTGTGTGTGTGTGAGTGTTTTGTGGCGACATTGTGAATGTGTGGGTGCATAGTCGTAGGTCAGCTAGTTTTGCGATGTCTCCAGATTGATGGAATGTCTGTTATTACATCAGCACAGACAGACAAAGAGTCTTACTGTTCCTCACAGAGAGAGAGAGAGAGAGAGAGAGAGAGAAACAAAATGTTAAATTTAAAGTTAAATACATTTTTTAAAAGTTTTTAAAAATCTAAACGGATGATTTCACTTAGCCAACAACATGTGCGCCATGAAAATAAATCATAGTGTGCTGGTATATAGGTACATATAAACCTCTGTTACGTGATCCTGAAATGCACTTCCTGTTCAAAATAACTGTGCAGAATATAATCACTAGAGACACACACACATATTTCAGGAAATGAAGTTATATCTAGTCCAAAATTCCACTCCGTCAATACTGAGCAAAAGCTCTGTTCTGAAGAATGGAAAGAGTTAGTGGTTCACATTCACATCAGCTACTGCACTGAGCTTCATAAATAACCTACCAGAGACATCAGTTAGATTTGGATCAGCGCTGATCCAGTAGATCTCGACCAGGCAACTGAAAGTTTGGGTCAACACTCCGTTGCACACTAGATAGAGTGGCTCCACTCAAAGGAAAATAATTAGAAAAAAATTAGCACCCTGGTATAATGATCTAACGATCCTTAAAACAGAAATCTAGACAATTAGAGCGTAAATGGCCCAAACCAAGCTGGAGATATTTCAGACAGCATGGAAGGAGAGCCTACTGCAATATAGGAAATCTCTTGTAGATGCTAAAAGATCTACTTCTCCACCTTAATAGGAGACAACCAAAACAATTCCAGATTCCTCTTCAACACGGTAGCACAACTAACTAGGAATAAAACCACTTCAGAGGAAAAAACTCAATCATTTCATAGCAGTGAGGATTTTGTAATTTTCATTTATAAAATTGAAAATATTAGAGATGAAATACAGGCCATTAAATTACAACCGTCAGTAATATAACAAACCCATTAGATGACAATGTGGCAATACCGGATCAATGCTTGGGTTTTTGCTTCCGCTTATAGAGACCGACCTAGCTACACTAATCTCATCAGCTAATTCATCAACCTGCATACTAGATCCTATACCCACATGTTTGTTTAAACAGATTTGTCCAGGAGTAATTAAGTCACTTTTTAAATATAGTAAATTCCTCCTAACCACTGGCTATGTCCCAAATCTCTAAAATTAGCAGTTATTAAACCATTGATAAAAAACCTGACCTTGACCCGTCTCAATTATCCAATTATAGACCAATATCGAATCTCCCCTTCATCTCTAAGATTCTAGAAAAGGTAGTAGCAAAACAGTTATGCTCATACTTAGAAAGGAACAACATTCATGAAATATATCAGTCAGGATTTAGACCTCATCACAGCACAGAGACAGCACTAGTTAAAGTAGTAAATGACCTTCTTCTGACCTCTGATCAGGGTTGTGTCTGCTGCTTGTGTTACTAGACCTTAGTGACTTTCGATACCATAGATCACACTATTCTCCTTGATAGATTAGAAAATGTTGTTGGTATTAAGGGAACAGTCCTCTCCTGGCTCAGGTCTTATCTGACCCGATCGTTATCAGTTCGTAGATATAAATGGTGATTTCTCCATGCGTACTGAGCTTACTTTGGAGTTCCCCAGGGTTCTGTTTTAGGCCCCTGCTTTTACCTTATATATGTTACCCCTAGGACAAATTATTCAGTAAACATGGAATTATCTTCCACTGTTATGCTGATGATACACACAGTGTATGTTTCAGCGAAGCCAGAGGACAGACAGAAGCTTAGTAAAGTGGAGGACTGTGTAAATGACATTAGATGTTGGATGTTAACTAACTTCCTTTACTTAATTCTGATAAAACAAATACTTTTATTAGGCCCACGTGTAGCTAGAAGTAATCTTCCTGACTACACAGTAACTCTGGATGGTCTTTCTGTTTCATCATGTACAGCAGTTAAAGACCTCGGGTGATTATTGACTCCAGTCTATCATTTGATGCTCATGTAGATAATATTACTAGGATAGCCTTCTTTCATCTCAGAAATATTTCTAAGATAAAGAAACATATTGTCACTACATGATGCAGAAATACTGGTTCATGCATTCGTCACCTCTAGATTAGATTACTGTAATGCCTTACTGTCTGGATGTTCCAGTAAGAATATAAATAAACTCAGTTAGTCCAGAATGCAGCTGCTAGAGTCCTTACTAGAACTAGAAGATACGACCATATCACCCGATCTTATCCACACTGCATTGGCTCCGGTAAAATTTCGCATTAAGTTTAAAATACTTTTATTAACCTATAAAGCACTACACGGTCTTGCACCACAATATCTA
Source organism: Ameiurus melas (assembly GCA_012411365.1). Lineage (NCBI taxonomy): Eukaryota > Metazoa > Chordata > Actinopteri > Siluriformes > Ictaluridae > Ameiurus > Ameiurus melas. The sequence continues at coordinate 29,630,677 of CM022765.1, forward strand.
AGCGACCTTCTGGTTTTATATGATCCGCCACGCCCACTCAGATCAAAAGATGCAGGCTATTTGTATTACCTAGAATAGTGAAGTCTACAGCAGGGGAAGAGCGCGCTTATAGAGCCCCACAGTTATGGAACAGTCTTCCTATTAGTGTTCGGGACTCAGACACAGTCTCAGTGTTTAAGTCTAGGCTTAAAACATATTTGTTTACTCCAAGCTTACCCTGACTAGATTATATCTCACTACTTCACAGTCCTAATCGTTTTCTCCCTCTCTCTCTTTTTGCGAGCCCCCCACAATTTATGGAGATATTGATCCAGATCCCCTCTGCCTCTGGATGAGCCCAAATCTTCTGCTGGGACTACGGCTGCTCCTAAAGCCATACTTCTCATTTTTCACATTATCTGTGTTACATTCACATTCTGTGTTACCCAGATGAGGATGGGTTTCCTTCTGAGTCGGGTTCCTCTCAAGGTTTCTTCCTCAAAAAACATCTTAGGGTTTTCCTTACACCGTCGCCACTCAGTGGCTTGCTCAGTTGGGATAAATTCCATTTGTTTTCTACCTGTTTGTCTCTGTTTATCTGTTCCTGTTTGTCTCTCTTTAGATGTTTCTGACTGTTTATACCTGTTTTTTATTTCTGTAAAGCTGCTTTGAGACAATGACTATTGTAAGCGCTATACAAATAAAATGAATTGAATGATTGGTTCTCAATCGGCAATGCAATTTACAAAAACGCCACACGATCTCATGGTACACACTGCAGCGCTGATATTCTATTTATAACCTCATGCACTGGGGTTCTTTGAGATATATAATATCACGTGAACACAATATATCAGACGTAGATGGAGCTCATTGGTCCTGTAAGAAAATACAGAGTAGAAACAGAAAGACAAAAGCTGTAGCAGGTAGTTTCATGACTTTGAGCCCACAAGCATCCAGCAGCTGAGCTCCAGCTATAAGGACGTTATCTTCAGGAGAAGAGAAAGCAAACCAAGACAATATCTAGTGTGGAGACTCTGAGAGTGATGGAGGTCAGTAAACAGTCTCCCAGCAGTTCCTGAACCCAAACGTGTCAGTGTAACGTTCTGCTTTCCTTTAGGAAACACCAGCAAGTCCAGAAGAAAGTTTATTCCAAAGGCTGTTCCAAAGTAACAGGACCAACTCAGACCCACACAAGGTTATTAACTATGGGAGGGATCACTATATCCCATATTTAGATGCCATGCTCCTGACTAATAAGGTGCTAATTAACTTTCTCCCATGTGGAACTTAAACACTTGGTAGAATTACACATACCTCTGCCACCTCTAGGAGATGTCCAAAAGATCGGATGCTCCTCCAAGAACCTTAGAAAACCTCTAAGTGGTGATTGATCCTTCAATCCCTTTCTAAGTAAGACATTGCTGTGTATTCGTTACTCTACGTTTATACTATAAACCTACACGTCTCTCTCGTATCTTGTCTCGTGTCTACACTTGTCTGTCGTGGGTATTGACTGTCCAACTTTTTTTATTACAATGAGAAATTATACCAGCTCTATAGCATACCTTCTAAACACAAAGAACGTATTAATCAGTGTGAACATTGTTTGATTGATTGTAGGCATTGTACAAGCCACGGGATTGTTTTGAGGAATCATTCGAGACATTTGCTTGGATTTGTAATGCCATCTCTAAATTGTGTTGAATAGTAAAAGGTCTCACCTCCGTGCCATACACATACTTATAAAATAATGCTCGGCTATCGTTTTATTGCTCGCTAATCTGAACATGTGTATTTTCAGCTTGTTAGAGGATGAGGTTTACCTCCATCCCAGAAAGCATCCCACGCCTGTGTAATGTTGTAATCCTGCGAACGTAGACCAAGGTGCTGCTGAGATATTACACTCTTCCACTGCTTCACACTCACACTGCAGGGACTTACAAGTAAAACCTTTGACCAGATCCTGCTTTAAAGAAGTGTTCCACCTAAAAGAGTGCACACTGTCAAGGGATTAAGACGACAAGCGGTTAACATGAACATTATAAAGGACAACAGCACGTTTTCAGGAATCTGACATTTAGGAAAGGAAAAAGCGATGGAGATGGGGGAAATACCGCAGAGGAAAGGAGGGGAAAGAGGAGAAAACAGATGGGAAAGACATAATAGAGTGGGCCAAAAAGCAGAGGAATGGATGGGAAAAGAAGAGAAAATAAAATTTGAGGGGAAGCAGCTCATTATGGTGGGAAGTTTTAACCTGATTAAGATCCATAACTCAATTATATCATTATATCACAGGAACTGTTTTTAAAAGGGGGGGGGATGCTGAGATTCCACTACACAGCTTACGATAACCTCTTTATAATAATAATAATAATAATAATAATAATAATAATAATAATAATAATAATATGTCAATGTAGAACATTTTACAGCTTTAATTCTAAAATAAAATCTGCTTTTGTCATTATTATTATTTTATTATTATTAATAATGTTTATGAATTTGTCATGTTATGAAATGCAACATATCTGAGACAGAATATTTATCAGATGAAGTTCTGATCAGAGCTATACAGTTTAATAATAATAATAAGAAGAAGAAGAAGACGTAATAAATAGAGATAAACCCCTCTGGTACCATTCCAAATATGCTTATTAATATTTTCATAAATAAGTTACAGTATTTACACAAACTCAAGATAAACTTAATTAACTGAATAACGCAAATGTAAAACATAAACCCTTAAATCAATGCTGTCATGTTTGTTTAGTATTCAGCAGATTTATATTATTAATGATCATATATTTAATTTAACTGTTTCTGTGTATTCAGTATATTTTACCTAAGCACATAATAGTATCGGTCTTTTTCCCCGTCTTAAGAATACTAAATAAATAAAAATCCAGAACAGAAAGACAACAGAAACAAACAAACAAATAAAAACGAAAAGAAAATAAATGAAAGAATTGCTGGTCATTCATTCATATAATCTTTCAGACATTTTCTGACATTTCTATATTTACATGGTCATTCTGTGACTTCAGTGTGTGTGTGTGTGTGTGTGTGTGTGTGTGTGTGTGTGTGTGTGTGTGTGTGTGTGTGTGTGTGTGTGTGTGTCGGTCTGGAACATGTTGGTCTGTACAGTCATCTAGTGGTTGAAAGAGAAAATAGCAGTTCATCTCTTTCTCGCTCGCTCTGTGTGTGTGTGTGTGTGTGTGTGTGTGTGTGTGTGTGTGTGTGTGTGTGTGGTGTGTGTGAGATGGACTGGCGCTCTTTGATGATGTCATCATGTTGCTCCTCTTCAGCACATACAGCAGGACAGTATTTAACAGAAACCCTCCTCACTGTGTGCTTTAAAACTGACCCTAGGGGCACTTACACACTTTCACCAGCAGGGGTGTGTGTTACACACTTTCACCAGCAGGGGTGTGTGTTACACACTTTCACCAGCAGGGGTGTGTTACACACTTTCACCAGCAGGGGTGTGTGTTACACACTTTCACCAGCAGGGGTGTGTGTTACACACTTTCACCAGCAGGGGGGTGTGTTACACCACGAACAGGATGCAGGCTGTGACAGGGTTTCTGATGTGGGTTTCTCTTCGTGTTGTGTAATGTCTAAACCTCAAACTCAAGATGGTCAATTTCACGCAGTGTCAGTACACAGCAAAATAGATTCATTCACAGTATTTTATAATATAAATATTTATTTTTCATATGGTACAGGAGGAAATAAAGTGCATCTGTAGGAGCTTTGAGGCTTCATCAAGTTACATTTCAGGTTTGTTATCATGCTAACAGAGAGACTCGAGCAGGAAGACAATAACACCCAACACAACAAAAAGAAAAAGATCAAGCAAGAAAGATACAGTAAAGGATCGATAATATCATCCTGTGTGTGTGTGTGTGTGTGTGTGTGTGTGTGTGAGAGAGAGAGAGAGAGAGCGAGAGAGAGAGAGAGAGAGATCTTTTCACTGTCTCTGGCTGCTTCACACAATCGTGGATTACAAACCTCAGATTTTTTCTGCATTAGCTGCATTTTACTGCATTTGAAAGAAAACATAAACATGCATTGTCTTACACACACACACACACACACACACACACACACACACACACACAAGGCATGTGCCAATGATCTGTCATATCTTAATTTATCTTAATAAAATATTGTGGACATTTTCATTGTAAGAATCAGGAACTTTCAGGAACTCACAAAATGAGGCATGTTTTAGTTCCTGGGCTATAGTTCCAGTAACATGTTCAGTTCCTGCTCCATAATGGGTGCTTATTCTTGGATCAGGAACTGATAGGTAGAACTTGTCTTATTGAGTTTGTCTTATCGGTTAACACGAACTGCACAGAATGACCTACACTCTTAGGAAGAATGGTTCTTTGAAACCTTTCTTACAGGGAAACACTCTGTTGTAGGGTTTTACATAAAACTTAAAATATCACCCAAACTGAAATGATGCATTGTGCTTTGGTTTTTACACTTGTGTTTTGGAAGTTGACACATACAGTCACCTTCAAAACTATTGGAACAGCAAGGCCAATTCATTTGTTTTTGCTGAAGACTGAAGGCATCAAAAGATTATTATGAAAAGAAAGAGATTTATTTATTTAAACATTAAATAGCTCTGAACATCTAATCTTGGTTTTACCTGTGAAGACTGCATTTGTTGTTAAAAAAGAATAAACTAACATGAAAATCAAAGAGCTGTCTGTGGGAGAAAAGCAAGCCATTTCCTGAAAAAGAAAGAAACTGCTTGGGTACTGAGTACAGTACTGGTGTACTGGTGAATGGGTCGAGGAAAACAACAACAGTTTAGGACAGAAACATTGTGAGAACTGTGAAGAAAATCCCAAAAACAACAGTCAGTGACATCACCAACATCCTCCACAGGGCAGGGTGAAGGTCTTACAATCCAGCGTTCGAAGAAGACTTTGAGAGCAGAACTATAGAGGCCGTACCACAAGATGTAAACCACTCATCAGCAGTATGAATCAGAAATCCAGACTGGAATTCACAAAGAAATACAGAGATGATCCACAAAAGTTCTGGAACCAAGATGAATCTCTACCAAAGTGATGGAATGGCAAACGTGTGGAGAAAGGATCTGATCACGATCCAGAACATACAAGTTCATCTGTGAAACATGGTGGAGGTAATGTCATGGCTTGGGCTTGCACGGCTGCTTCTGGAACATTCTCACTGATCTTTATTGATGATGGATCTCATGATGATAGCAGCAGAATTAATTCAGAAGTTTACAGGAACATTCTGTCTGTAGATTTACAGAGAAATGCATCCAAATGAATAAGGAGGAACTTCATCATGCAGCAAGACAACAATCCAAAACACACTTCCACCTCAACATAGGACTTCATCAGGGGAAAAGTGGAAGGATTTAGATTGGACAAGTCCATCATCAGATCTCACCTCCTGAAGAGGAGACTGAAGAGAGAATCCCCAAAATGCACAACTACTGAAAGAAGCTGCAGGAAAAACCTGGAGAAGATTCTCAGAAGAAGAAACCAGCAGTTTGGTGTCAACGAGTCGCAGATGTGATGCAGTTACTGCGAGTAAAAGATACACAACCAAATATGACCTGATATTTAATTTACTTCAAGACTTATCTGTTCCTATACTTTTGCTCGCCTAAAAATGTGGTTGTCTGATGCAAAATGTTCGGTGTTTTATGTTGTTTAACACGTCTAGATGTAAATATCAGGAAATAAAAGCTGAAATCCTCAAATTTCATCTCAACCCCATCGTTTAATCTCAAACCCAAATGTCTGTGGTGTAGAGCACACACTAATAAACTGGCCTTGTGTTCCAATAGTTTCGGAGGGGACTGTATTTTGTAGACCTATAAATATATGTATTTAACATGCCACAGCAGTTTAAAAAGGTTTTAAGTGTAAAGTTGCATGTGCAGCTGTCTTAAAAAGATAACAGAAATACTGAAAAGAAAAACAAGTTCCCTGAAAGGTTCTGGGAAAATGACATTCTGAAGGTTTTCTCCAAAAATGCTTTGTGGTGATAATATCATAAAATTTGATACATATTGGCACATGCCTAATGTACACTCACACACACACACACGCACACACACCATCATGCTGTTATATTTGCATTAGTACAAAAACAGTTCACCAACATACAAATCCTTCAGCTCAGTTCCTTGGCTTTTTTCAAATTCATTACAGCTGCAAGCTAAACAGAGAGCTCTATAAAAGCTCAGTGCATGCGTTTAATCTCGTTCCTGAATAAAAATAAATACAAATATTTCACCTGAAGTGGGATGAATCAAAGTGCAGACAGAGTATAGAGTTCATTCTCAGACTATTGCTTTAAATATTGCTTTTGAGGCTACATCCCATAATATAATTACTCTAGAATAAAACCGTCTGATATCTAAAATATCTACAAGCATGTCCCAGGAGCGTCATACACACACTTTATTCTTAGTTTGTTTTTTCCCCGTTTCATAGGGTCCACACACACACACACACACACACACACACACACACGTTCACGTCTTACGTTGTTTTCATTTACAGGATATGAAGCAGAAACGACTGGGAATAATTTCTATAATATTATATATATATATATATATATATATATATATATATATATATATATATATATGTGTGTGTGTGTGTGTGTGTGTATTTATAACATCTTTAATATCAGTTTGTATTTTAGCTTGTTAGATTAATGCTAACCTTTGTAAGATAATTCTAGTTTGTACTTTAGCTTCTTTACTATTATGCTACGTTGTGATTAGCCTGTTTAGTATACTGTTCGTCTGCTTGTACTACAAAGCTAGTTTGCATGTTTAGTATAAGGTTAGCTCAGTGTTAGCCTGTTTTCCATGCTAGCTCGATTTTAGCCTGCTTTCTGTGGCATTAGTTTATGTTTTGCTATTTAACTGGAGTTAATAATAAACTGAACAAAGGCAACGGACGGTGTCCACGTGAGCCGTGACTCCGAATGTCTGGTGAGAGAAAATACTGGAATGGTCTAATAAACAAATGAATGTAAATATATTTTATTTAAATACTATGTCAGAGCTGAAAAATAAATGTATGTGGCACATGTGAATGGTTATGACGCCCCAGGCATGGATAACTCTAATCTATACAGTGCCCTAGAAGATAAAGTAGTGCCTTAAATAAACTCGTTTTTCTGATATACAGTTTTGGTTGTGAGATGTTTCTGAGTTTTCATCTTGTCCTGTGTGGATTTCCTCCTTTGGTAATGTGTATATTTATTTGTTTCATTTGTTTATTTCCATTATCCTGTTCGGATAAATCACTAAAATAACTTTGCATCTATATTTCAGAGTTCATCATCTCATCTTCTTCGATTGTGATCAGTCCTCATGGATCACATGATCCTTTCAGTACCAGTGAAGACTCTGAAGTGAGAACCACCTGGATCCGAAGACAGTCACACTTTTTATGTCTTCAGAAAGAATCTCAAGAGATTCAGAGCGAGGAAATACACAAATTCAAGCAGGCAAATCGTTTCTATATACAGTTTACTGACAAATCCAAATCTCTGAAAAATGTGCAAAAATGCCAACACAATAATCCCTTTTCCCTTCATCAACTTCATTTGTGTTAGTCGTTCTAAAACGAGGGGAGAGTGTGGAACTCTGTTGGGAAACATCTCTAATCACCTCCAAATCCATAGTGTCATATCTCTGATTCGCTTTTGTAGGTCAGAGGATCAAGAGGAATGGATGTCTGAAGAATATCAAACTCCATCTGATTGTCCATGTCCAGCACACAGAGGACGTTGCTTCCAGAAGTTACTGTTGGAGTGTCCTGGAACATGTTCTGGAATTCTGGTGGAATACCAGTCGTGGTTAGCACCGTCAGATCTGTTTCTAGTGTAGTTAGACCTTCCTCCACACTGCTCTTATTTATCCCTTCCTCATCCTCCTCTTCCCCAGAGTACAGAGCCACTTCATTCTCATAACAGAACGCACTGGGTGAGCAAGGTGGTCGCAGAAATTGTGCCCTGCGACTAATCGGTGTCCCGGATTGTGATGACACTTTGGATGATTGATGACTCGCTAACTCACTGAGCTCCTTAGCACTGCATGACGGAGTCGAAGGAACTTCGTAGGTCTTGTGGAAGCGAGCGTAATCCACTTGGTAGCGATCCTGATCTTCATACACAACCGGCTCAAAGCGATGACCCCAAAGGATCTCATGGGAAAGGTATGAGCTTCTGGCTTGCGTGGTCATCGCAGTGGCTTCTACCATTCCCTCGAGAATCACAACAATCTCAAAGACATCGTTTTCCAGGTCAGAGCGGCTCATGGCCCAAAACGGCGAGTCTTCATCAATCTCGTGGACAATCACAAGAGGTGAGACGAGGAAAAGACGGTCAGTGCCTTCATCATAACCCACATTCAGGTCCGTCTGCTCCAGTGGGATGAACTCGCCCTCCTCTGTTACTCTGGGTTTAATCAGCTGTGCTCGGACATGAGCTTCAACGATGTGGCTTTTCCGGAGATTTCCGACACGCCACATGAGGCACAGCTTCCCGTCCCGCAGTGCTATAACGGCATTTTGGGAAAACAGCAGCGTCTGGTTTCGCTTCTTGGGTCGCGCCATCTTGGCCATGATGGTACCGATCATGAATGAGTCAATGATGCATCCCAAAATGGACTGGACCACCACTGTTGCCACGGCAACTGGGCACTCCTCGGTGACACAGCGCCAGCCATATCCAATCGTTGTTTGAGTTTCAATTGAAAAAAGGAAGGCACCAAGAAAACCTTCGACGTGGAGCAAACATGGTTTCCACTCCTTCTGTTGCCCCTCGCCTGGTGCTCCTGCCCCCGGTTGCCCCCTCATGTGGCGATCAGGGTCAAAATCTCCATGTGCGAGAGCCACGCTGTAAAAAATAAATCCAAAAATCAACCACGACACCATGAATGTCATGCAGAAGATGAGCAGTAGGTAGCGCCAGCGGATGTCCACGCAGGTTGTGAATATATCAGCCAGGTAGCGCTGCGATTTGTCCTCCATGTTGGAGAAAACAACATTGCATTGTCCATTCTTTTTAACGAAACGGCTCCGCAATTGGCCACGCCCCCTCGTGGAGATTTTCCCATTGTAGCTGTTCTCCATGTTGTAGCCACCTACACTAGTTATGGCGCTGCTCATGGCGCTCCCAGGTGAGCTGTGGCCGTTGTGAAGCCCGAGACTCGAGATCTTCAGCCTTTCCTCATCCGGAGAAACAATGCTGTACCTGTGGAAAGACAGAGCAAGGGATTCTGGTTAAAAACAAATAGTCAAAACAAATACTGTATAATAAATAATCAGCTGACTGTAGAGTCTCAACTCACACTGCTGTTAAAAACAGAAAGGTAGAAAATGGAGGAGAGAAAAACACAGGATGCGATTGGTTGGCATTGTAATGGTGGAGCGAGGGATGAGACAGGAAGAGGACGAGTGTTAAGATACTGTCCATAATCTCATCGCATCCCGATTGTTCTTTCCAGTGTCCCTCTGAAAGGGCACAGAATGACTAAGCATAGTGCGCTAACTCTCAGATGCTAGCGGCTAAACCATGACTCATATTAGCCACTGCTAAAGCTAATATCGATGCTAACGCTAACATTCCACACAGCTAACGTTTTTGGATTAAACTGCCTCAAATATACGGGCAAAAAACTCCCAAAAAGAACCTTTTGGGCCATCACTGTGTGTGTGTGTGTGTGTGTGTGTGTGTGTGTGTGTGTGTGTGTGTGTGCTAACTGGCTCTCTCCTCCAGAGAGGATTACCTGCGAAGGTGAGTTGTGTTTAGCCGTATGAGGAGGATTGCAGTCAGTGCAGATTTAGAGATTATAATCTGACATTTTCCCTTTCTAACACACACACACACACACACACACACACACACACACACAAACACACATGCACACACACACACACACACACACACACACACACACACATTGTGAGTGTCCTTATTTATTATTATCCTGTATTTTGTAGTTATATCTGTGTACACCCATAAAAACAAAACTCATTACGATCTTATATTTTTTCATGGTTGCAGTGGAACGTTGTTGTAACGTAAAGTGGAAAACCTGATAATCTGCTCAAAAGTCACCACGGTAATACTTATATAAGTAATAAACCTGTGTGTGTGTGTGTGTGTGTGTGTGTGTGTGTGTGTGTGTGTGTGTGCGATGAAGTGGAGTTTCTGTTACCACCCTGACGTTGATTATTTTCCTGTTACAGCACATCCCCAAGTGTTTTATTCCTCTCACACCACAGCTAACCGATGATTACATTTATTTATTCAGTAAAGAACGACGCCATACTTTTATCTGTTTATAGTTACATTTCATGTTGTGAAACAAGTTCCTGTTGTTACTTACATTATAGCAGCTATAAACACTCGTTCCCTCACCATCCCTTGCTCTTTATTCCCTCGCTCTTTATTCCCTCTCTTGAAGTTAATACAACGCTATAAAAGGACTAAAGCCCGGACCGAGTATCAGCGCATAAATCATCACATGCTCGACATTTCTGTCTTCTAAATTCTTTATTTTGCTATTTTGAGATTCTGGATGTTTGATTTCCGTGAGCTGTGAGACTCATCGAGGTTAAAACACAAAGACTTTATATGTATGTAGACTTTAATATTTCACTGTATGAGTTATGAATCCAGAATTTATCAAAGTTCCACTTTTTGAATTAATTTACAGAAGAAAATCAACTTTTCCACAATATTCTCATTTCTTGGCATGCACCTGGATATTACATGAATATATCGTCACAGCCTTAATGTACATAAAAACAGATTCACACTTACTACACACACACACACACACACACACTCACACACACACACACACACACACACACACACACACACACACACACACACATACACATACACACATACACACACAGTTTACCTGGTTGTTCTGTTGCTACTCATGCTGTTGGAGATCAGGAAGTGAAGTGAGGCATCAGGAAAGATTCAGAAATCTGGGATCGGCATCCTGAGAACCCAGCAGTGCACACACACACACACACACACACACACACACACACACACAGCAAACCTGCAGGGACAGAGGGACAGACACAATGAGTTCCTGAACAGTTGAAACAGTTGCACAGGCAGCGGAAAGCAGCTCTCCTGTAAACTTTTTCAACAGTAAGGTGTTGTGTGTGTGTGTGTGTGTGTTTGGCTGGTCTAGATTGTGATTATTTGGGTCAATGTGAGAGTTAAATATAGTAATGGTGGAAATTTGCAGGAGGGAAAAGGACACAATTAGAGATGGTGGGGTAACGTCATCGTCATCATCGTCATCATACACAGACCTCGCTCTCTTTAATGGAGAAATGGGGTTCACACACACACACACACACACACACACACACACACACACACACACACACACACACACAAGGTCTACGGGTAAATTTTCAAGACAGGCAGACAGCTGTATATATAGACTCAGTGGGCGGGGTATAATGGCAGTATTTTCAGCCTCGCTAGCAGCTAGATCATACAGGACAGTGGGCGGGGCAGTGGGCGGGGCAGAGGGAGGGCGAGGAATACTGGTGATATTAATACTTCCCAGTATGCAGCTTAGAATTTCATCATGTGTTGACCAGTGACCTCTGATCCTCTCTCTCTCTCTCTCCTACTGATTCTCCTGTGGAAGTGTGTAACTGCAGCAGGGTACTATAGCTACACCCACAAGGGCAGGATGGTCCCACACAGGTCCTCATGTTCTCGAGTGTCAACAGCACCAACCCCCTCACTTCTGTTAAATTACAACACATGTATTTGATAGTCTCAGTACAGTGTCTTCCTCTGTGGGCGTCTCTCTCTCACTCTCTCTCACTCGCATTACCGAGTGAAGGTAACTGTAGTCAACTGTCATCCTGTTACTTTGTCCTTCACACTAACTCAGGTTTTGGTCATTTAGTTTTCCTTACATGAACGCAAACTTCTCGAGCACAGACAATGCTCACTACCTGCATTAAACCCGTCCCACTGTCCCACACGAGCTGTTCCATCCATCCATCCATTTTCTGTAGTGTTTATCCTACACAGGGTAGCGAGGAGCCTGGAGCCGATCCCAGGGGACACCTTGGACGGGATGCCAACCCATCGCAGGGCACAATTACACACAGATTCACACACTACAGACAATTCATAGATGCTAATCAGCCTACAGCACATGTCTTTGGACTGGGGGAGGAAACCACCATGCCCCCACAAGCTGTTCATTCTACTTCATTTATATTTATACTGAGTCTGAGCTACTACAGTCGCCGTCCTGTTTCTGGGGATGTCTCTGTTTAACTCTGTAAACACAAACAAAGGAGAAATGAAACATAAATACAGATACCAGTCACCTGTGTGTCCTCTCATAACACCGCAATTTACCAACAATTACCATTTTTATTTATTGAAGAATGGCACGTCATACTTTTTATCCATTTACAGTTACATTTCATTTTCTGGGAAATGAACTGGTTCCTGTTGTCACTTGTGTTATAGCAGCTACAAATTCTTGTTCCCTCACTAGCCCTCTCTTCATTCCCTCTCTCTCTCTCTCTATTCTCTCTCTATTCTCTCTCCAAGTTAATAAGACCAAAAAAAAATCGCAGTGTGTGGTGTTAGTGAATTCCATGAATTTGACATAAATTCAACTTCATATTAGGACCGATACCACGTTCATGCGTGCCGTCATGCAGGCTTCTGAGGGTGAATTTAATTCTCCTTTCTGAGAGCGATATGGGAGGTGAGGCTGACTGACACACACTAGGAGTCAGTGGTCACTTTCAGGAGGTCAATGAGCAATGGACAGGGTCAATGAGCAATGAGAGGATATAAAGAGTTCTGAACCTCTAATGCCCTGTATCACCACACGCAGTTCTCCTAGCCATCTTGGTAGGAGATCTAAAGTGTACACCATCATGCATCTGGTATTCTCCCATTCCTGCATATTCCACTCAACACAGGCCAGAGAACCCTGTCCTGAAATCCTCTGCTAGTTCCCCATACAATTCTCTGGCTCAAGCGTTCTACAGTATTCCACTCATTATGTGTTATGTATTATTGTGTGCAGAATATCATGTCATGTAACCCAGGAGCTTCTGCATAACAGCTTTATAAAGTATCTGGACTGCATTTAGTTTAAAGTTCTGTCTTGTTGGTTCAATCTAATCCTCGAGTGCAGAATTAATCTGTTGATATGAGTTCCTGTTTTCATCTTAAACCACGACGATAGATTAAAGTGTCTCCTAATCTCCATCTTCTAATGATAATATCATACACAGGTCAAACCTTGACCGTGTGTGTGTGTGTGTGTGAGAGAGAGAGAACAGGATTAAGATGCATGAAAGACTTTTTTTTTCATTTGTGTTTGTATTTCATCATGGAATTCTGATCTGAACAGAATTATGGGATTGAGAAATATACGATGTATCAGTTGGTGGAATCATATAAAGCTAGGACATTGTTTCACATGTAAATGTCCACTGTATGGTCTGTTACACTAATGTGACCTTGCACTGGAGTTGCTGATCGACCGCTCGACCTGTTAAAGCACAGAGGGGGAGTGAACACAGCGTAAAGATAATTAGGACTGACAACATCTCACAGTCTCTCTCTCTCTCTCTCTCTCTCTCTCTCTCTGTCTCTCTCTCTGTCTCAGACTCCGATTCTGTAGACTAGAACATGTTTACAAGCCTGAATGAAATCACAGACAGTGTGACATCATCCAGAGCTTAAGTGAGGATTGGTGTATTCCCAGTAACACATCAATTAGATAGGATAATCATAAAAAAAATCATCTGTAGGAGTTGCAAACTACAGAAACTGGGATAAAAGCCTCTTTAAAGCGGCCAAGTGCAAACCAGAAAAGGAATCAGGGCTGCAGAACTGCGGTACCCAGAGACCCATCTTTTAATCTGGATAGGAACACACTCTCTCTGTCCAGCCCCCTCTCTCTCACACCACATATCCAGCCCACTCACAGAAGGATGTCAACATACTTTTTAAAAATGACAGGAAACTAGGAAAGACTACGTATATCAAGTTCCTAATAAATACTCCAGGCAAGTTTCCAGTGCGGGAACCTTTTCAAGAACCTACAGGATGTTTCAGGTACACAGGATATTTACTCAGACTTACACAGAATTAACCACGTTCCTGTGCTCTATTTCCAGAAACCTTTTTAGTTCCGGCTTCAGAGTTTTCTTCAAACCATGATCTACTTGGGTGGAGCTTGCAGTAACTATCAAACCTGCATCTGAACATGTTTTATATCAGATGCAGCACAGGGAAAATGACCAGAAAAGCAGACTATTGCCACCATGCAGTTGTTTTTGAAGATTAAGAATCTCATGGCAAATATATGGAATTGCACTGTCCGTATTTGTGCAGGAACGCAAATCGAATATCACAGATTCAATTTTATCACATAATCAGGCTAATCAAAGTTAGTTATGATGTTATTTTCTATAGTAATCATGGTTCCTGCAATGCGGTGAAAACAAACACCAGAAACTTGTTGGGACTGTTGAGATCTCGTTCTGGAAAGTTCTGCATAAATCAAAAGTTTATTGAATCTAGATGGAAACACACCTTCATCAGTAAAGACCTCCATTTTTGAAGCACCATGCCGTCAACCACTCAGAGAGATCTTCATCCAATTTTTGGACCTTTGCATCACTCCTGGCTGCTTCTAAACATCCACCATAACCCAAGAAATCTATTAGTGATGTTTTAATTGATGAGGCACAGGTCTGATCTTAGTGGTCATGAAGTCTTTTGAGAGACTTGTGTTGATATCTCAGAGCCAGCACAGACCTACTGGTGGATGCAAAGTAGTTTGCCCGTGTATGATGTAGTCACCATGGGTCTACACTTGTTTGTTGCTGTACATGTTCGACCCTCTGGTAGGAGGATCAATGACTTTCTCACAAAAAAACACAACTCCACTAAAAATCTACTAACATTTAACACTGGTGTACCTCAGGGCTGTGTGCTGTTACCTCGTCTTGGTTTACTCCAAAGCACTGACTGGATGGATACCTTTGGACAACTGCTGTCCTGCTGTATCTACAGCAGCTTAGAATCAATTCCCAGAAGACTGTTGGGGAAAAATGTGGACTTTACGAGAAGCCCAGACCTTAAATCTTTCACCAGATGTTTAACCCTCTTAACAATCAACTGATGAGTCTCTGCATCTAAATGATTTGAAATCATATTCTCATGAACAACTCAGAGACAGTGACAGTGTGAAATGAACAGAGAAATCTTTTTTGCATTTTTGACATGTAATTGTCACTTTTGACCAGTAAGTGGCTCTGTTATGAAATTTGTTGCATAGCCTCAGGGCATGGTTCTGAAAATGCCAACCAACATTTGTCTCAGTGGGCAAAGCTGTTGCTAAGATACAGCCTCACTTCATGTTTGGAAGCTTTGCTGTTAGATTCATTGGCACATTACGGACAAACCATTTGGAATATTACAACTTCTTCTGATACCTTTTGGGATGCTTTGAAGTGGGCCAAATTTGGTGATGATTGGACACAATTTGTAAGAGGAGTAACAACAGTTTTTGACAAAATCCAAGATGGCAGAAAATCTAATTAGGTAGAAATTGAAGTCATGTGGTGCTTTGAACTCATCTCAACCCAAGAATCCAGAAATGCCTGGCGTTTAACTTTTGGACACAGGGTTCAAAAGTTATGACCATAAAATTCTTCCAAATTAGGCCCAAATTTGACCTGATGGTGGCACTAGAGTGTTGGGAACACTTGGCCTAAATTTGGTCAGAATGTTCCTTAGACCCTCTCCAATTAGTGTGCCAAATCTCACAACTTTTTGCCAAATAGTTCTATGGGCTGCCACAGACATCCCAGACTGAAGAAGAAGAAAAAGAGGAGAAAGTAGACTAACGATAGGGTGCCTACGCACCTTCTGTGATTTGCCTCCTAATAAAAAAAGCAATACTCTCAAATCTATCAGATACTAATTATTGCTGAATTTACTCAGATGCATTTATACTCAGACTTTTTTACTCTTAGCATCTAAGTGTATACAAAAATTATAACTTAAAGTCTGAGGTTCTGCTGAATAAATTACTTATAAAACTTTTTTAGGGTAGAATAACACAGCAAAACCATCTATGGCATAAAATAAAATAATACACAAATACCTTAGACTCCAAAGGGTTCATCCAAATCAATTACAGTTGATATAGAGAAGCCTTGATGTAATGTTTTCCAGCAGTCCTGGTATTTGAACTGTGCTACCCTTCTCACTAAGTCCTTGATGAGGATTTACTTTCTGAAGTAATAAAATTTTTTGCCATAGTCAATACTGGTCCAGTGATACACTTTCATTATGGAGATCTCACCTCCTTGATAACTGTCTGGTTCACCTTATCCACCGTACAAGCCCAAGGCCAGGTTACAGCACATCATCCGATCAGCCAAAACGATAATCAGCTGTAACCTATCCACCTTCCAGAACCTGCATATCTCCAGGACCTTTACAGCTCCAGTACCTGGAAACCTTTTTTATCCACATTTTGAAGCTGTTATTTTTAGATCAGGATAAATGAGAACAGCAAAATGCAGACACTGCTATTTCCCCCCAGGATGGTTGGTATCAATCATGCCAACCTCTGAAATGTGTGGAGCCTTCTTATACACAAAATACTGTTCAAGAACACAGAGCTAATTATGCACTTACCTTTTACTTATACTGAAGGAGATCATTTTACACTTGGTACAGCTGCTACTTCAACCACATGTTTCTATCTATTCCACCTGAACACGAACAATATGGAACATCTCTCTTGGAATAAATACTGTTTTGTTTGTCTGTTTTTGGTATAATTCTGTCTTTGTGTAAGTACTTGACTAAACAAATTTGTGGCTAATGAAAAATGTGAAGTAATTCTCATGTCCATGGGTAATAAGTGATAA
>CM022765.1:29650167-29657667 GCA_012411365.1 Ameiurus melas
TGAAACCCTGGGCGTATGCAGATTGGACACCAGTGCACTAAAACACCCCGTCCTTTTTACAGCATCTTATTCTACATACACTAAATGGCCGAACCACAGTATGTGGATACCTGACTACTGAACATCCCATTCCAAAACAATGGGCATTAATATGGATTTGTTCCCTGTGTTTGCTGTTATTATGCGCTCCACTCTTCTGGGAAGGATTTCCACTAGATTTTGGGGTGTGGCTGTTGGGATGTGTGTTCATTCAGCTACAAGAGCGTTAGTGAGGTTGAGGTCAGGTGCTGATGTTGATGTGAGGAGTCTCCAGTTCCAGTCCATCCCAAAGGTGTTCAGTGGCGTTGAGGTCAGGGTTCTGTGCAGGACACTTGAGCTTTTCCAACCTTCTTCCAACCTTCACACACCACGTCTTCATGGAGCTCGCTTTGTGCACTTTGTGTCATGCTGGAACAGTGTTTGGGATTCTTAGTTCCAGTGAAGGAAAATGGTTTAATGGTCAGGGGTGCACATACTTTTGGCCATAAAGTGTAAAATCATCATACATCCTGAATGAATCCTGATTATCATACAAGCTGGAGTGTTTCTTTATCCTTCACACAATCTTTTGGACATCCTGATTTGTTGAGCAACAGACTTGCCTGGATCAGCGAGAACCGAACTCATATTAAACATGATCGATTACATAATGTAACTTCAGTTGGTGAACTGTCGCAGAGTCTATGACAGCCATTCTATAATAACACTGGAGGAACCGTAGAAGATTCCTGTGGACCTGACAGCATCAGAACTGAAATGCTCAAATACTGCACACGTCAGCTGCAGAAAGCACTGATCTACAACCTTGTCCTCAATTCAGACCGAGCAATATCAGTGGCGTTGTTGTGAGCAGTAACCTGGGGAAGGACATCTTAAAAATTGTTATTTCAGACCATTTATATTGGCATTAGATACTATATAATATATAATCTCCAGATTGCTACAGGGGATGACATCTATGTACTCTGGAAACAACTGTACAGGAACGAGGGGAGGCAATCTGAGTCCAGCACTGTCCAACATTTACATTACTGATCCACTGGTGCAGGTGGAACAGTCTGCACCCCCCGGACTCATCCTACAGGACAGGGAAGTGAAATTCCTGCTCGGTGCAGATGACCTGCTGCTGCGGTCACTTGTACAGCACACAGGACAGTACGCTTACCTCTGCCTCATCATCACCACGTCAAGGAGTTTCATCAGCGCAGTGAAGGCACTAAAGTAATAACAAGAAAAAGGACATTCTGTATAGCTAATCTATTCACAAATGATCTGGCAGTGTAATGACTCCAAAGGAACAGTTGCATCTTTTTCTCAGGATAGGACACAAAGATGCTAAGTGTAAGTGAAAAAGTTAAAGACATAGTGAGAAAGAAGCAACTCTGTCTCCCTCTGGTGGACAGGAAAGGAGATGACCTTTATTTTATTCTATGCCCCTCAAGTCAGTTCTGACTTACAGAAGGATTTCTGTTCATATTCAGTTTTGCTTCCCATGTCCTGCTTTTTATTTACTCACAGTGTTTTTTACTACAGGTCATGCTCCATGAGGAGGAACCTTGAAAGGAACCAGATTCAAAAGGAAGCCATCCTCTTCCAGGTGGTCCTCCATTTCTCTTAAATATTCTACCATTTCTGGTGTTCATTCACTTCAATTCAATTCAGTTTTATTTGTATAGCACTTTTTACAACAGACATTGTCTCAAAGCAGCTTCACAGAAATATCAACACGGTATACAGATATTAAAGGTGTGAATTTATCCCAACTGAGCAAGACACTGAGGGCCACAGTGGTGAGCAAAAACTCCCTAAGATGTTTAAAGGAAGA
This sequence comes from Ameiurus melas, assembly GCA_012411365.1. NCBI lineage: Eukaryota > Metazoa > Chordata > Actinopteri > Siluriformes > Ictaluridae > Ameiurus > Ameiurus melas. The sequence continues at coordinate 29,652,032 of CM022765.1, forward strand.
AACCTTGAGAGGAACCCGACTCAGAAGGGAACCCATCCTCATCTGGGTAACAACAGACAGTGTGAAATAGTACAGTATGGATGTACATGAAGTCTGTATGGTCTTCGGAGCAGCCGCAGTCCGAGTAGAGAAGATTCGAGACTTGAGCTCCATCCAGAGGCAGAAATGATCTGGATCTCCAGTATCTCCAGAAATTTGTGTGTGGCTCAGCATTCATTGTTTTAAATATTTAACAGGGCTTGGAAATGAATGTCTTGTCACACTGCATTACAGGATTGCTCCGCCGTTTTTTCAAAAGGTCACCTCTTTTGTTTACATGTAACAAATACATTCACACTCATTGTGAGAGCTGAAAGAAAGTGCTGCTTTTCGTGGACTTAAAAGCTAATCAAGGGCGAACTGGTTGTATCATGACAAACTCATGGAATAAAAGATTATCTTGATGGTGTAGGTCCATACGCACTCCAAAACAGAGTGGAGTAATGACCTCGTCATGCCCCAGTAACGCATCCTCTTTTACAGACATCATTTAAATCAGTGCCTATCCTTCTCTGCAGTTAAAGCTATTTAAAGTCGCTTGAATCCATGTACGGTTGATGAGTTAATGGATTACAGGATCTGAAAATTTACCAATCGCCAAAACGAGATAGCACAGTCATTCAAACCAACATTACAGTTCCAGAGCAATTTGATTCATGTTTGCTTTACTGTGGTATTGACAGTTAAATAAGCATATATTTTACAACACATAAGCCTTCAATAAGCAGATATTACCTCTGAAACTTCGCTTTCCTAATTTCACCATCATGACTCGACCACTCAAAACACTCATACAATCTCACTGACTAGTTAGGACTCGATAACTAACCCAGAAGATCATCCATAAGACACTGCATCATGACATCATTTCCCCAATCCTTATATAAATACACATGCATATACTGCATCCTTATAAGTCATGACCAAGTCCAAATAAAGAGACTCACGCACTGGCACTTAGACATTAATGTCTGTGTGTTGAGTTATTTTGATGGACAGCACATTGACACTGTTACACAAGCTGTACACTCACTACTTTACATTGTAGCAAAGTGTCTTTTCTTCAGTGTTGTCACATCAAAAGATATCATCAAATATTTAAACACATGTGAGGGTGTACTTACTTTTGTGACATACTATATGAAGTCATAATAATGAGAAAGCTCATTATTTTTTAACATTTATAATTTATCATTTTTATATTATTGTATTTGTGGAAATCACAACCCACGTTTGTCAAACTTACTATTATTATTATTATTATTATTATTATTATTATTATTATTATTGTTGTTGTTGTTGTTAATATTTAAGTTGATTTAGACATTAGCCTATTTGACTATTTTTAAATCCCAACCTCAATAACTGAAAAACGAGCAGGACTATAAATAATGTCAGTTTGGATGATTGAAAATGCAAGAATTAAAAGGCTGCCTGAGCTGAATATTTGAATAGTTTATTCATAATAATTTATTGAATCATTTATTGAGTCACTTTAATAAATAGAGTGAATGGATTTTTCTAGAATGTCAGAGCACAAAATCTGGGTTTATATCTGTGTTATAGTTAAAACTATTGTTCAAGTGGTTATATAAGTTCACTAAGAAGGCCGTGAAAGTGTGTCTTGTACACCCTACATCTAGAGCGCTCCATGTCCACGACTGGGAATCCCAGGCCTACACAGGACCTAAAGGGAGCCCTTTGAGATGCGGTTGGAATTCTCCAACCTGTTGCGTTATGTGTTTGGGTCCGGTTCACTCATTTCTGTATCAGCGCACGACATAGGGAATGAAACAGTGGGTTTTACATCATGTGTATAGAACTGTGTATATCATGTGTGTAATGTGGGATTCAGTACAGTAGTCCCTGTGTAAATGAACTCAATAGGGGATGAAATAATGACTCCTAGGTGCACGAGATGTTTAACAGAGCAGCTGTTTGGGATTTAGATCCTTAGTTTGTAGATGAAATCATTCAGAGGGTATGAAATAATGTCTCCTACACTCTGTGTGGCTGTAGTTAAATCCTGTCTAAGATCGTTTTACACTACATGTCCACTGAGTTGTAAAATGGGTGGCACTGTTTCTTGGCGGTTGAGGCGGGGGGTTCAAGTCGGGGGTTCAAGCCCCAGCACTGCCAAGCTGTCACTGTTGGGCCCTTGAGCAAGGCCCTTAACCCTCTCTGCTCCCGGGCGCTGTATCATGGCTGACCCTGACCTCTGACCCCTAACATGCTGGGGTATGCGAAGAAGAGAACTTCACTGTGCTGCGTATATGTGATCAATAAGACTCATTATCATTACACACTAGACGTGGTACCAGTCCAAACCCAGAGTCAGTACCGAACCCGTGGTTCAGACTTTGGAGGAAGGTAATTGGATATTACATCCTGTAACAAATAGCAACGATTGGAGTTGGATTTAAAAAGGAACTCATTTTCAGAACTTGGACACATAAAGAGCCTTTGTGTTTGGGGTTTTGTTCGGATTGATGATGTATACTTTCTATCATAGTTCAGGATAAACAGATCAGAGGAAGGGGTCAGGTTCCGTGCTCATGTGAACGCTACACTCCAGCCCTGGTTAAATGGTGTCCTGGCCCTTTAAGGCGCGCGGGTTCAGCCTTTTCGTCCCGGGTGAAGGAATTCCTCCGCGCGCGCGAGGGAGGGAGGGGTTCCGCCGCCACGTCATCTACCGACTGCACGCGCAGGAAGGCAGAGAGAGAGACACACAGAGAGAGAGAGAGACAGACAGGGACAGAGAGAGAGTTAATGTCGCGTGATTAACGGCACATCTTTTACAGGACAGAGGGATATATAACTGCGTTACTAACAGCGCGCGCTTCGTTACTCCGGACAGACCGCAGCGGGGCACAGGGAAAGTTTACGCGCGAGATCAGCTCGAGACCTCCTGCACAGCGTCCTTATTTATTAGTTTAACATCCGGTTTATTTCTTCTTTCCGGGTTTTTTAGTTTAGTTGTTGTTGTTGTTGTTGTTTATTGACGCGCGAGGATGAACGTGTTCCGTCTAGCTGGTGACGTGTCGCATCTGCTCGCGATCATCATCCTCTTCATGAAGATCTGGAGGTCCAAGTCCTGCGCAGGTAATACTAACGCGCGCGCACTCCGGTCCGCTCGTGCATGAACCGACACGTCACACACTGAACAGACTCGGGGACGGGGTAGTGTAGAGGTACAGGACAGGTACAGGAGGTGTAGTGTACAGGTACAGGACAGGTACAGGAGGTGTAGTGTAGAGGTACAGGAGGTGTAGTGTACAGTTACAGTACAGGTACAGTACAGTTACAGGAGGTGTAGTGTACAGTTACAGTACAGTTACAGGAGGTGTAGTGTACAGGTACAGTACAGTTACAGGAGGTGTAGTGTACAGTTACAGTACAGTTACAGGAGGTGTAGGGTACAGGTACAGTACAGTTACAGGAGGTGTAGTGTACAGTTACAGTACAGTTACAGGACAGTTACAGGAGGTGTAGTGTACAGGTACAGTACAGTTACAGGAGGTGTAGTGTACAGTACAGGTACAGTACAGTTACAGGAGGTTGAGTGTACAGTTACAGGAGGTGTAGTGTACAGGTACAGGAGGTGTAGTGTACAGTTACAGTACAGTTACAGGAGGTGTAGTGTACACTTACAGTACAGTTACAGGTGGTGTAGTGTACAGTTACAGTACAGGTACAGTACAGTTACAGGTGGTGTAGTGTACAGTTACAGTAAAGGTACAGTACAGTTACAGGTGGTGTAGTGTACAGTTACAGTAAAGGTACAGTACAGTTACAGGTGGTGTAGTGTACAGTTACAGTACAGGTACAGTACAGTTACAGGAGGTGTAGTGTACAGTTACAGTACAGTTACAGGAGGTGTAGTGTACAGTTACAGTACAGGTACAGTGCCACAGGTGGTGTGTGTACAGTTACGTACAGTTACAGGAGGTGTAGTGTACAGTTACAGTAAGCACAGTTACAGGAGGTGTAGTGTGACAGTTACAGTAGTACAAGTACAGTTACAGGAGGTGTAGTGTACAGTTACAGTACAGTTACAGGAGGTGTAGTGTACAGTTACAGCAGTACAAGTACAGTTACAGGAGGTGGTGTGTACAGTTACGGTACAAGTACAGTTACAGGAGGTGTAAAGGTTACAGTACAGTTACAGGAGGTGTAGTGTACAGTTACAGTACACAGTACAGTTACAGGAGGTGTAGTGTACAGTTACAGTACATATAGTTTTACAGTTACAGGAGGTGTAGTGTACAGTTACAGTACAGTTACAGGAGGTGTAGTGTACAGTTACAGTACAAGTACAGTTACAGGTGGTGTAGTGTACAGTTACAGTACAGGTACAGTACAGTTACAGGTGGTGTAGTTTACAGGTACAGTAAAGGTACAGTACAGTTACAGGTGGTGTAGTTTACAGGTACAGTACAGGTACAGCACAGTTACAGGAGGTGTAGTGTACAGTTACAGTACAAGTACAGTTACAGGAGGTGTAGTGTACAGTTACAGTACAAGTACAGTTACAGGAGGTGTAGTGTACAGTTACAGTACAGTTACAGGAGGTGTAGTGTACAGTTACAGTACAAGTACAGTTACAGGAGGTGTAGTGTACAGTTACAGTACAAGTACAGTTACAGGAGGTGTAGTGTACAGTTACAGTACAAGTACAGTTACAGGAGGTGTAGTGTACAGTTACAGTAAAGGTACAGTACAGTTACAGGAGGTGTAGTGTACAGTTACAGTACAGGTACAGTACAGTTACAGGTGGTGTAGTGTACAGTTACAGTACAGTTACAGTACAGTTACAGGAGGTTTAGTGTACAGTTACAGTACAGTTACAGGAGGTGTAGTGTACAGTTACAGTACAGTACAGTTACAGGAGGTTTAGTGTACAGTTACAGTACAGTTACAGGAGGTGTAGTGTACAGTTACAGTACAAGTACAGTTACAGGAGGTGTAGTGTACAGTTACAGTACACAGACGTGATGGAGTATCACCTCCTCCTACACACTATGTAGTGCACTCGGACATGTCAGGGAGTGGGTGTTTGTGCACTTTATCTCCAGTAGGAGCTGTTAGGAAGGTAGCCGGGGGTGTTCTCTATAAGTGCCCTACGTAGTGTTTTGAAGTCCTGTTTAGTGTACTCCTCGTGCAGTGTCCTACCCGATACCTGCACTTAAACATGTACACTGTGACCGATATCCACTGTATACAGTGTACACACTATATAGTGCACTAGGACCCAGTGCTGTTAATGAGGAGAGAGAAGAGTGAATAAGTGAGTGATAACTCTGTGTGTGTGTGTGTGTGTGTGTGTGTGTGTGTGTGTGTGTAGGTATCTCAGGGAAGTCCCAAGTGCTCTTCGCGTTGGTCTTCACCACCAGATATCTGGACCTGTTCACCGTCTTCATTTCTGCATACAACACTGTCATGAAGGTAACACACACACACACTCACATACACACTCACATACACACACCACACACACACACACACACATATACACACACACTCACATACTCACACACACACTCACACACACACTCACATACACACTCACACACACACACACACACACACACTCACAC
>CM022765.1:29662667-29672667 GCA_012411365.1 Ameiurus melas
GCTCCTTTTCTCCCAGAATCCTTCTCTCACAGACATACCACTTCCCCTCGTTCCTCTCCACCATGGCCTCGATTTTCTTTACCAGCTCGCTCGCTTGAGCTCGATCTTCATGTTTCGTGTTATCGAGCACGTGAATCCGGTCCTCGCACAACCGCGTGAACTCCCAGAGTTCCTTGCTCTCCTGTAGAAAGCTGTCTGCGGGTTTGTCGTGCAGCTGGTCGGCGTGCGTGAGGACGAGCACGGTGTGTTTGAGGGCCGCTGAACCCAAAACGGTGCCGATCCACTCCAGAGTCATGCGCTCCTCCGGCGCTAGTTTTCCCGGTTTCAGGACTAACAGAAGTGCGTGAGGTCCAGGAGCGGAGAGATCCACCATGCCCCGTGCCACCTCAGCACACACCTCCTCTGATGACAAACAAGTGTGGAAAAAACCTGGAGTGTCAATCACCTGCAGGCTCCGCCCCTCCACCTCGCCACAGGCTCGTACACACTGCTGAGTGATGGACAGCGGCGAGATGTCTCTCTGAAACACCGACTTTCCCAGAATGGTGTTTCCTGTGGAGCTTTTACCAGAACCGGTCCGGCCCAACAGGACGATCCGCAGATCCGCAACACACACACTGTCTGAGGAGAAGAATTCACACACACACACACATACACTGTTTTAAACAGTACACCGCTAGCCAAGTGCACTAGTTAGCACTGACTAATCTGTTGTGATGATGTCACAATACATATCAGGCTTGCAACTGTAAGATCACTCCACCCTTTCTTAATAATAATAATAATAATAATAATAATAATAATAACAATAATAACAACTCCAATAGAAACCATCAGAGAAATTATAAAGGTTTCCACTACAAAGACCATTACAAACCATCAGCTAACCATTAAACCCATTACCATTACTGGTCCTTAATGGTATCCAATAGACATACAATTCCACCAATAGAAAGCACAAAATTACCAGTAGAGACCCACAGGGACCATTACAGCTTCCATTACAGCTATTACAAATCCCATTAGGACCATTAACACCATTAGAAATTCTCGGAGGGTTTCTATTGTTGTTTTTTGTTTCTTCTGTAAGAGTAATAGTCTAATTTGTGTGTTTCTGTTCATGCTAAAGCTTCAAAGCAGCTACAGACCGGAGATGCAGGTGGGATATAAGACTTGCACGCGCGTTATTTCGGGGTTATTTACTATTCTGTTCCAGCTGTTTATTGAATAAAGCCCGCCTCTAAGCTCTGGACCGAATACAGGTGTTCAGATCAGCTCAGGGTGTTTGATGTGCCGCGCAGGTGTTTGAGCGCGTGCGTGTGCGCGTGCCTGTGTAGGCTGCATGCAGGTATTTCACATCGGATTATCCACATGTATTTATTTTTCTCGCATTAGAGCTCGCGTGCGCTGAATTATGATGCCGCAGGCTCCTCGTCTGAGGGACGCACGCGCTGTGTTATAATATAATATAATATAATATAATATAATATAATATAATATAATATAATATAATATAATATAATATAATATAATATAATATAATATAATTAATATAATAAACCCTGCAGGATAAAGACAGCCTGTCTCACTCTCTTCCTGTCTCACTCACCTCCGGACGCCTCGGTGCATTGCGATGCTGCCATGATGTCATTGACACGCGCGCGCACCGAGCACCGGTGCACCGTCGGGTGAGCTCGCGCATCCGCTGAAAGTTCTGGCCCCGTGACGTCATCGTCGCCGTGACTAAAAGTGACCAATAGTGTTGATGAGCACAGATTAGTAATCACAGTACGAGTGCGTGTGTGTGACTGTGTGTGTAACTGTGGGGAAGTCTTACACTGTATGATATTATAATATATATAATCTATATAAAATATCTATAGTCTATATGATATAATATATATAATCTATATGATATAATATATATATAATCTATATGATATAATATATATAATCTATATAATATATATAATCTATATGATATAATATATATAATCTATATGATATAATAAATATAATCTATATAATATATATAATCTATATAAAATATCTATAGTCTATATGATATAATATATATAATCTATATGATATAATATATATAATCTATATAATATATATAATCTATATGATATAATATATATAATCTATATGATATAATAAATATAATCTATATGATATAATATATATAATCTATATGATATATATAATGTACATGATAAGAGAAAGAGAAATAAAAAGTGTTTGTATTCATGTAAAAATTATATAGAATGATAACGGCGCTTAAAATACAACAAAGAATATGATATTATATATTATATATTATTTATTATTTGAAATAAAATGTATATTAATGTTAAAATGAAAGCTGAAGAGAAATATTCTGATATTAAACACTAATGTTAAATACTGTAAGAGTATTCTATTACAAATTTAATGTTAACAGTCTTTAGCCTTTATCTAGCCGTGTGAGGTGAGAGTCTTTATCTAGCTGTGTGAGGTGAGAGTCTTTATCTAGCTGTGTGAGGTGAGAGTCTTTATCTAGCTGTGTGAGGTGAGAGTCTTTATCTAGCTGTGTGAGGTGAGAGTCTTTATCTAGCTGTGTGAGGTGAGAGTCTTTATCTAGCTGTGTGAGGTGAGAGTCTTTATCTAGCTGTGTGAGGTGAGAGTCTTTATCTTAGCTGTGTGAGGTGAGTTCTTATCTAGCTGTGTGAGGTGAGAGTCTTTAGCCTTTAGCTAGCTGTGAGGTGACAGTCTTTATCTAGCCGTGTGAGGTGAGAGTCTTTATCTAGCTGTGTGAGGTGAGAGTCTTTATCTAGCTGTGTGAGGTGAGAGTCTTTATCTAGCTGTGTGAGGTGAGAGTATTTATCTAGCTGTGTGAGGTGAGAGTCTTTATCTAGCTGTGTGAGGTGAGAGTCTTTATCTAGCTGTGTGAGGTGAGAGTCTTTAGCCTTTAGCTAGCTGTGTGAGGTGACAGTCTTTATCTAGCCGTGTGAGGTGAGAGTCTTTATCTAGCTGTGTGAGGTGAGAGTCTTTATCTAGCTGTGTGAGGTGAGAGTCTTTATCTAGCTGTGTGAGGTGAGAGTCTTTATCTAGCTGTGTGAGGTGAGAGTCTTTAGCCTTTAGCTAGCTGTGTGATGTGACAGTCTTTAGCCTTTTAGCTGTGTGAGGTACATGTCTTAGCTGTGTGAGGTGACAGTTTTAGCTTTATCTAGCTGTGTGAGGTGAGAGTCTTTAGCCTTTATCTAGCTGTGTGAGGGTGAGTCTTTATCTAGCTGTGTGAGGTGAGAGCTTTAGCCTTTATCTAGCTGTGTGAGGTGAGAATCTTTATCTAGCTGTGTGAGGTGAGAGTCCTTGCCTTTAGCTAGCTGTGTGAGGTGAGAGTCTTAAGCCTTTCGCTAGCTGTGTGAGGTGAGAGTCTTTATCTAGCTGTGTGAGGTGAGAGTCTTTATCTAGCTGTGTGAGGTGAGAGTCTTTATCTAGCTGTGTGAGGTGAGAGTCTTTATCTAGCTCTGTGAGGTGAGAGTCTTTATCTGCCTGTGTGAGGTGAGAGTCTTTAGCCTTAGCTAGCTGTGTGAGGTAGAGTCTTATCTAGCTGTGTGAGGTGAGAGTCTTTATCTAGCTGTGTGAGGTAGAGTCTTTATCTAGCTGTGTGAGGTGAGAGTCTTTAGCCTTTAGCTAGCTGTGTGAGGTGAGAGTCTTTATCTAGCTGTGTGAGGTGAGAGTCTTTATCTAGCTGTGTGAGGTGAGAGTCTTTATCTAGCTGTGTGAGGTGAGAGTCTTTAGCCTTTAGCTAGCTGTGTGAGGTGAGAGTCTTTATCTAGCTGTGTGAGGTGAGAGTCTTTATCTAGCTGTGTGAGGTGACAGTCTTTATCTAGCTGTGTGAGGTGACAGTCTTTAGCCTTTAGCTAGCTGTGTGAGGTGAGAGTCTTTAGCCTTTAGCTAGCTGTGTGAGGTGAGAGTCTTTATCTAGCTGTGTGAGAGTCTAGCTTTATCTAGCTGTGTGAGGTGAGAGTCTTTAGCTAGCTGTGTAGGTGAGAGTCTTGTCTAGCTGTGTGAGGTGAGAGTCTTTATCTAGCTGTGTGAGGTGAGAGTCTTTATCTAGCTGTGTGAGGTGAGAGTCTTTATCTAGCTGTGTGAGGTGAGAGTCTTTGTCTAGCTGTGTGAGGTGACAGTCTTTATCTAGCTGTGTGGAGGGGAGAGTCTTTATCTAGCTGTGTGAGGTGAGAGTCTTTAGCCTTTAGCTAGCTGTGTGAGGTGAGAGTCTTTATCTAGCTGTGTGAGGTGAGAGTCTTTATCTAGCTGTGTGAGGTGAGAGTCTTTGTCTAGCTGTGTGAGGTGACGTTATCTAGCTGTGTGAGGTGAGAGTCTTTATCTAGCTGTGTGAGGTGAGAGTCTTTAGCCTTGCTAGCTGTGTGAGGTGAGAGTCTTTATCTAGGTGTGTGAGGTGAGAGTCTTTGTCTAGCTGTGTGAGTGATCTTTATCTAGCTGTGTGAGGTGAGAGTCTTTATCTGCGTGTGAGGTGAGAGTCTTTATCTAGCTGTGTGAGGTGAGAGTCTTTAGCCTTTAGCTAGCTGTGTGGAGGTGAGAGTCTTTAGCCTTTATCTAGCTGTGTGGAGGTGAGAGTCTTTAGCCTTGAGCTGCTGTGTAGGTGAGAGTCTTTAGCCTTTAGCTAGCTGTGTGAGGTGAGAGTCCTTAGCCTTTAGCTAGCTGTGTGAGGTGAGAGTATTTAGCCTTTAGCTAGCTGTGTGAGGTGAGAGTCTTTAGCCCTAGCTAGCTGTGTGAGGTGAGAGTCTTTATCTAGCTGTGTGAGGTGAGAGTCTTAATCTAGCTGTGTGAGGTGAGAGTCTTTCTTAGCTAGCTGTGTAGGTGAGAGTCTTTATCTAGCTGTGTGAGGTGACAGTCTTTATCTAGCTGTGTGAGGTGACAGTCTTTATCTAGCTGTGTGAGGTGAGAGTCTTTATCTAGCTGTGTGAGGTGAGAGTCTTTGTCTAGCTGTGTGAGGTGACAGTCTTTATCTAGCTGTGTGAGGTGAGAGTCTTTATCTAGCTGTGTGAGGTGAGAGTCTTTAGCCTTTAGCTAGCTGTGTGAGGTGAGAGTCTTTATCTAGCTGTGTGAGGTGAGAGTCTTTATCTAGCTGTGTGAGGTGAGAGTCTTTATCTAGCTGTGTGAGGTGAGAGTCTTTATCTAGCTGTGTGAGGTGAGAGTCTTTATCTAGCTGTGTGAGGTGAGAGTCTTTATCTAGCTGTGTGAGGTGAGAGTCTTTAGCCTTTAGCTAGCTGTGTGAGGTGAGAGTCTTTATCTAGCTGTGTGAGGTGAGAGTCTTTATCTAGCTGTGTGAGGTGAGAGTCTTTATAGCTGTGTGAGGTGACAGTCTTTGCCTTAGCTAGCTGTGTGAGGTGAGAGTCTTTAGCCTTTATCTAGCTGTGTGAGGTGAGAGTCTTTAGCCTTTAGCTAGCTGTGTGAGGTGAGAGTCTTTAGCCTTTAGCTAGCTGTGTGAGGTGAGAGTCCTTAGCCTTTAGCTAGCTGTGTGAGGTGAGAGTATTTAGCCTTTAGCTAGCTGTGTGAGGTGAGAGTCTTTAGCCTTTAGCTAGCTGTGTGAGGTGAGAGTCTTTATCTAGCTGTGTGAGGTGAGAGTCTTTATCTAGCTGTGTGAGGTGAGAGTCTTTAGCCTTTAGCTAGCTGTGTGAGGTGAGAGTCTTTAGCCTTTAGCTAGCTGTGTGAGGTGAGAGTCTTTAGCCTTTAGCTAGCTGTGTGAGGTGAGAGTCTTTAGCCTTTAGCTAGCTGTGTGAGGTGAGAGTCTTTATCTAGCTGTGTGAGGAGAGTCTTTATCTAGCTGTGTGTGAGGTGAGAGTCTTTATCTAGCTGTGTGAGGTGAGAGTCTTTATCTAGCTGTGTGAGGTGAGAGTCTTTATCTAGCTGTGAGGTGAGAGTTTTATCTAGCTGTGGAGGTGAGAGTCTTTATCTAGCTGTGTGAGGTGAGTCTTATCTAGCTGTGTGAGGTGAGAGTCTTTATCTAGCTGTGTGAGGTGAGAGTCTTTATCTAGCTGTGTGAGGTGAGAGTCTTTATCTAGCTGTGTGAGGTGTGAGTCTTTAGCCTTTATCTAGCTGTGTGAGGTGACAGTCTTATTCAGCTGTGTGAGGTGAGAGTCTTTATCTAGCTGTGTGAGGTGAGAGTCTTTATCTAGCTGTGTGAGGTGAGAGTCTTTAGCCTTTAGCTAGCTGTGTGAGGTGACAGTCTTTAGCTAGCTGTGTGAGGTGACAGTCTTTATCTAGCTGTGTGAGGTGAGAGTCTTTATCTAGCTGTGTGAGGTGAGAGTCTTTAGCCTTTAGCTAGCTGTGTGAGGTGAGAGTCTTTAGCCTTTAGCTAGCTGTGTGAGGTGAGAGTATTTATCTAGCTGTGTGAGGTGAGAGTCTTAGCCTTTAGCTAGCTGTGTGAGGTGAGAGTCTTAGTCTTAGCTAGCTGTGTGAGGTGAGAGTCTTTAGCCTTTAGCTAGCTGTGTGTAGGTGAGGTCTTTAGTCTTTATCTAGCTGTGTGAGGTGAGAGTCTTTTCTAGCTGTGTGAGGTGAGAGTATTTATCTAGCTGTGTGAGGTGAGAGCTTTATCTAGCTGTGTGAGGTGAGAGTCTTTATCTAGCTGTGTGAGGTGAGAGTCTTACCCAGGGTGTGAGGTGAGGTCTTAGCCTTTAGCTAGCTGTGTGATGTGACAGTCTTAGCCTTTAGCTAGCTGTGTGAGGTGACAGTCTTTATCTAGCTGTGTGAGGTGACAGTCTTTAGCCTTTATCTAGCTGTGTGAGGTGAGAGTATTTATCTAGCTGTGTGAGGTGACAGTCTTTAGCCTTTATCTAGCTGTGTGAGGTGAGAGTCTTTATCTAGCTGTGTGAGGTGACAGTCTTTAGCCTTTATCTAGCTGTGTGAGGTGAGAGTCTTTATCTAGCTGTGTGAGGTGAGAGTCTTTAGCCTTTAGCTAGCTGTGTGAGGTGAGAGTCTTTAGCCTTTAGCTAGCTGTGTGAGGTGAGAGTCTTTATCTAGCTGTGTGAGGTGAGAGTCTTTATCTAGCTGTGTGAGGTGAGAGTCTTTATCTAGTTGTGTGAGGTGAGAGTCTTTAGCTTTATCTAGCTGTGTGAGGTGAGAGTCTTTATCTAGCTGTGTGAGGTGAGAGTCTTTAGCCTTTATCTAGCTGTGTGAGGTGAGAGTCTTTAGCCTTTAGCTAGCTGTGTGAGGTGAGAGTCTTTATCTAGCTGTGTGAGGTGAGAGTCTTTATCTAGCTGTGTGAGGTGAGAGTCTTTAGCCTTTAGCTAGCTGTGTGAGGTGAGAGTCTTTATCTAGCTGTGTGAGGTGAGAGTCTTTATCTAGCTGTGTGAGGTGAGAGTCTTTATCTAGCTGTGTGAGGTGAGAGTCTTTAGCCTTTAGCTAGCTGTGAGGTGAGAGTCTTTATCTAGCTGTGTGAGGTGAGAGTCTTTATCTAGCTGTGTGAGGTGAGAGTCTTTATCTAGCTGTGTGAGGTGAGAGTCTTTAGCCTTTAGCTAGCTGTGTGAGGTGAGAGTCTTTATCTAGCTGTGTGAGGTGAGAGTCTTTATCTAGCTGTGTGAGGTGAGAGTCTTTATCTAGCTGTGTGAGGTGACAGTCTTTAGCCTTTAGCTAGCTGTGTGAGGTGAGAGTCTTTAGCCTTTAGCTAGCTGTGTGAGGTGAGAGTCTTTATCTAGCTGTGTGAGGTGACAGTCTTTAGCCTTTATCTAGCTGTGTGAGGTGAGAGTCTTTAGCTAGCTGTGTGAGGTGAGAGTCTTTAGCTAGCTGTGTGAGGTGAGAGTCTTTATCTAGCTGTGTGAGGTGACAGTCTTTATCTAGCTGTGTGAGGTGAGAGTCTTAATCTAGCTTGTGTGAGGTGAGAGTCTTTTGTCTAGCTGTGTGAGGTGACAGTCTTTATCTAGCTGTGTGAGGTGAGAGTCTTTATCTAGCTGTGTGAGGTGAGATTTTAGCCTTTAGCTAGCTGTGTGAGGTGAGAGTCTTTATCTAGCTGTGTGAGGTGAGAGTCTTTATCTAGCTGTGTGAGGTGAGAGTCTTTGTCTAGCTGTGTGAGGTGACAGTCTTTATCTAGCTGTGTGAGGTGAGAGTCTTTATCTAGCTGTGTGAGGTGAGAGTCTTTAGCCTTTAGCTAGCTGTGTGAGGTGAGAGTCTTTATCTCTGTGAGGTGAGAGTCTTTGTCTAGCTGTGTGGAGGTGACAGTCTTTATCTACTGTGTTGAGGTGAGAGTCTTTATCTAGCTGTGTGAGGTGAGAGTCTTTATCTAGCTGTGTGAGGTGACAGTCTTTAGCCTTTAGCTAGCTGTGTGTAGGTAGAGTCTTAGCCTTTATCTAGCTGTGTGAGGTGAGAGTCTTAGCCTTTAGCTAGCTGTGTGAGGTGAGAGTCTTAGCCTTTAGCTGTGTGAGGTGAGAGTCTTTAGCCTTTAGCTAGCTGTGTGAGGTGAGAGTATTTAGCCTTAGCTAGCTGTGTGAGGTGAGTCTTAGCCTTAGCTAGCTGTGTGAGGGTGAGAGTTTTATCTAGCTGTGTGAGGTGAGAGTCTTTATCTAGCTGTGTGAGGTGAGAGTCTTTATCTAGCTGTGTGAGGTGAGTCTTTATCTAGCTGTGTGAGGTGAGAGTCTTTATCTAGCTGTGTGAGGCCTTATCTAGCTGTGTGAGGTGAGAGTCTTTATCTAGCTGTGTGAGGTGAGACTCTTATCTAGCTGTGTGAGGTGACAGTCTTATCTAGCTGTGTGAGGTGGGAGTCTTTATCTAGCTGTGTAGGTGAGTCTTTATCTAGCTGTGTGAGGTGAGAGTCTTTAGCCTTTAGCTAGCTGTGTGAGGTGACAGTCTTTAGCCTTTAGCTAGCTGTGTGAGGTGAGAGTATTTATCTAGCTGTGTGAGGTGAGAGTCTTAGTTTAGCTAGCTGTGTGGAGGTGAGAGTCTTTAGTCTTTAGCTAGCTGTGTGAGGTGAGGTCTTTATCTAGCTGTGTGAGGTGAGAGTCTTTATCTGCTGTGTGAGGTGAGAGTATTTATCTAGCTGTGTGAGGTGAGAGTCTTTATCTAGCTGTGTGAGGTGAGAGTCTTTATCTAGCTGTGTGAGGTGAGAGTCTGCCTTATCTAGCTGTGTGAGGTGAGAGTCTTAGCCTTTAGCTGCGTGTGAGGTGAGAGTCTTTATCTAGCTGTGTGAGGTGAGAGTCTTTATCTAGCTGTGTGAGGTGAGAGTCTTTAGCCTTTAGCTAGCTGTGTGAGGTGAGAGTCTTTATCTAGCTGTGTGAGGTGAGAGTCTTTATCTAGCTGTGTGAGGTGAGAGTCTTTAGCCTTTAGCTAGCTGTGTGAGGTGAGAGTCTTTATCTAGCTGTGTGAGGTGAGAGTCTTTAGCCTTTAGCTAGCTGTGTGAGGTGAGAGTCTTTAGTCTTTAGCTAGCTGTGTGAGGTGAGAGTCTTTATCTAGCTGTGTGAGGTGAGTTTTTCTAGCTGTGTGAGGTGAGAGTCTTTAGCCTTTATCTAGCTGTGTGAGGTGAGAGTCTTTAGCCTTTAGCTAGCTGTGTGAGGTGAGAGTCTTTATCTAGCTGTGTGAGTTGAGAGAACATTGGACTGTTTTTGATCAATAATTGTAGTTATTAAGTGAAATCTGAGGTAAATCTTAAGGCCAGTATAACCTTCATCCGGGTTGTAGTGTTTATTTTTTGTGTATCTATTTATTATTTATTGTGTGTTTATTATATCTGAGGTAGAATGGCGACTGTAGACGTGGTGTATGAGAAGGTTCACCACAGACACGATCCACGCTGGTGTGTGTGTGGAACAGGACAGGACATCGGAGCGGGAGCGAGTCTCAGGGTGTGTGTCGCGTGCGTCATCGAGCTGATGGACAGCCAGGACGTGTCGGTAATTATCCTCTATTTTATTGCTTTGATTAGTTTATTATTACTGTAGGAATGTAGATGTGTTCAAACGCTTCATTATATTCTGTTTAAAGGCACGTTCTCTTCAGGAGCTGC
>CM022765.1:29677667-29681269 GCA_012411365.1 Ameiurus melas
CACACACGAGCGCTTACAAAATACTGTCATACACACTCACCACATGTTCCTGAGTAATATCTGATGTGCTTTGTATCTTGTATGTCTGTGAATGCATTGTGTGTGTGTGTGTGTGTGTGTGTGTAACGTGCGATGGGCAGCCGGCAGGTGTCGTCTGTTCCCCGATTGGATCGCGTTTGTGGGTGTGTCTGAAGTGGTGATAGGGGCGTGGCTTTCCCTGTCTCAGAGTAGCAACCCAGGCAGCGAGCAGCCTTGCACTGATGAAGACACACACACTCACACACTCACAATCACTCCACACACACACACACATACTCACACACTCACACACACATCACACACACACAAACTCACACACATACACACACTCACACACACACTCACACCTCACAATCACACACACACACACACACACTCACACACACATCACACACACACACACACACACACACTCACACACACACAACACACACTCACACACACACACACACACACACACACACACACTCACACACACACACAAACACACACACACACACACACACACACAACTCCACACACACACAACACACACCACACACACACTCACACACACACACACACACACACACACACACACACACACACACACACACACACACACACACACACACACACACACACACACACACACACACACACACACACATACTCACACACACACACACACACTCACACACACTCACACACACACACACACACCTAATCACTCACACACACACACAATCACACACACACACACACAAAACACACTCACACACACACACACACACACACAAACACAAACTCACACACACACACACACACACACACACATACAGACAGGTGCTGTAGGATGTTTACAGCAGTAATACACACATACACTCACACACACACACACAGACACACAAACAGACACACACACACGCACACACACAGACACACACACACAAAAAAAAACACACACACAGACAACACACACACACACACACACACACACACACACACACACACAGACAGGTGCTGTAGGATGTTTACAGCGGTAAAAAAGTCAGGTCATTCATTTAAAAGCTTCATCCTACCCTCCAGTTTATCACTGGTCAGGGTTCTCTCTGCCTCGCTCGGGGGTCCGGAGCTGATCTGGCTGCTCTCTGCCTCCCTCTAGTGATAGATATAGGAGTATATAATCAATAGATTCCTTATAGGAATGGAAATCAACAAGCTCTGTGTGTTTTCAGTCTTATTCTACAGCAGGTTTCTAACCATCCCAACCATACATAACTGTATATGGTGTGTATTCTCACTGTCTAGGCATTAATGTTGCTTCTTAATGCATTTAGCAACAGCCACAAGGTCAGTTATATTAAACGTTTAGCTGAAGGCTGTTTTCTCTGTTGTATGATGAAATATCCATATAGGATGGACGGATGTAACTGAGTGTACATAACTCACTGATGATATAGAGATGGAAGTGTAGGACTAGTGCATGCTAGTTTACTGTTTGCTAATCAGCTAGCTAATTATTTAATCAGGGTAAGCATGCAAATGTTGCGGGTAAATCACAACTAGTTTTACGGTGATTTTCTAATAGTTTTATTTTCAGCTTGTCTTTATCAGAAAAACATCTCACGTGTTGATCAGGGAGTGTGTACTGTGACAGATTATGAACTATACAAAGTTTACAATGTCAACCTGCAAGAATGAATGCATGGTTGTAGCACATGTACAGTGTAGACATGGCTGTTCAGCCTTTGGACACAGGGGGCGCTCTTACACACACACACACACACACACTCTGTCTCTCTCTCTCTCTCTCTCAGGTTAGGCTACTTACTGTTTTAATGTTTGGTTTTGATTTATAAGACTCACATAAAATGATGTACAGTAAATTGAAAAACTGTGTGTGTGTGTGTGTGTGTTGTGTGTGTGCGTGTGTGTGTGTGTGTGCAGGATGCATCACCAGTCCACTCCAGTGCATTATGGAGAGTTAAAAAAGATTGTGGAGGCTTTGTCATTCAAATTCACAGAGTTACCCTCACGGCCCATCTCACAAGGCAGAGTGAGTGATTTGTGTGTGTGTGAGTGTGAGTGAGTGGTGTGTGTGTGTGTGTGTGTGTGTGTGTGTGTGTGTGTGGAGTGTGTGGTGAGTGAGTGTGTGTGTGTGTGTGAGTGTGTGGTGAGTGATGTGTGTGTGTGTGTGTGTGTGTGTGTGTGTGTGTGTGTGTGTAAGTGTGAGTGTGTGAGTGTGAGTGTGTGTGTGTGTGTGTGTGTGTGGTGTGTGAGTGAGTGAGTGTGTGTGTGTGTATATGTGTGTGAGAGAGAGAGAGAAAGAGAAGAGATATGAACCATAACTTAACCAGAAGAATGGAGGGGTAGATGTAACTGGTACGCAATTGTACAGATGTGAGTGTGTGTGTGTGTGTGTGTGTGTGTGTGTGTGTGTGTGTGTGAGTGTGTGTATTAGAGGTGTTTTGCAGATTCTGAGTCCAGTTCTCAGTCCACCAAAGCAGGAGCATTTTTAATGCAGGCACTGGTCTGCTTTCATGAAGCCTGTAGGTCAGTAACACACACACACACACACACTCACTCACTCACACACTCACACTCACTCACACTCACCTCACCTCACACACCTCACACTCACTCACTCACACACTCACACACACACTCACACTCACACTCACTCAACACCCACACTCAACCACACACACTCCTCCTCACACACTCACCTCACACTCTCCACTCCCACTCACACACACTCACACACTCACACCTCACTCACTCAACTCTCACTCACTCACACACACCTCACACTCACACACACTCACACCACACTCACACACTCAATCACACTCACACTCACACACACCCACACTCTCACTCACTCCACACACTCACACACACTCCACACTCACACACTCACACACATCCTCCCCTCACACTCACTCACACTCACACTCTCACTCACTCACACACACTCACACACTCACACACACACTCACACACTCACTCACACACTCACACACACACTCTCACTCACTCACACACACTCACACACTCACACACACTCACACACTCACTCACACACTCACACACTCACACACACTCACACAGTATAGAATGATAATGTGGTATTTTAATGAATGCACGTTAGACAACTTTCTTGTGCTTAGCTCAGCATACTGTGGGAACATCGTGTGTGTGTGTGTGTGTTGGGTAGACTGGTGGAGGAGTGTGTGTGTGAGGCCACGGTGAAGGACAGTCCTTTGACAGCAGCAGTCCATCAGAATGAGGACACACTGGAGTGTGTGTGTGTGTGTTTGCTGAAATGCTGTGATACAGCGTACATCCCCACAGTTACAGTACGTTACACACACAACCTGTATACAGTTACTGAATCATTCATTAAACACACACACACACACACACACACACACACACACAGTCTGTACATACTGAAGTAATGAACCTGTGTGTGTGTGTGTGTGTGTGTAGAGAGTGTGTGAGCGCAGCCCCAGTCCTCGTGTTCTGCAGATCTTCCTCTCCATTCTCTCTATGCAGTTCTCTGTATTACGTAACTTCCA
>CM022765.1:29681769-29744752 GCA_012411365.1 Ameiurus melas
GACACTACGCAGCATGAAGAAATAAAGAATGAGGTCACTGAGAGTTATCCAGAACTAACCAGAAAAGTTCCTGAACACAGCAGAGCTGATGAGCGTGAAGATGTCATTACACAGAAAGTGACACCATTTCCAGATGACACTACGCAGCATGAAGAAATAAAGAATGAGGTCACTGAGAGTTATCCAGAACTAACCAGAAAAGTTCCTGAACACAGCAGAGCTGATGAGCGTGAAGATGTCATTACACAGAAAGTGACACCATTTCCAGATGACACTACACAGCATGAAGAAATAAAGAATGAGGTCACTGAGAGTTATCCAGAACTAACCAGAAAAGTTCCTGAACACAGCAGAGCTGATGAGCGTGAAGATGTCATTACACAGAAAGTGACACCATTTCCAGATGACACTACGCAGCATGAAGAAATAAAGAATGAGGTCACTGAGAGTTATCCAGAACTAACCAGAAAAGTTCCTGAACACAGCAGAGCTGATGAGCGTGAAGATGTCATTACACAGGAAGTGACACCATTTCCAGATGACACTACGCAGCATGAAGAAATAAAGAATGAGGTCACTGAGAATTATCCAGAACTAACCAGAAAAGTTCCTGAACACAGCAGAACTGATGATGAGAATGACCGTGTTATTGGAGAGGAACCCACACTGTTTCCAGATAATACTAAGCCACTTAAAGAAATAAGAAGAGAGGTTGCTGATGCAAATCCAAAACTGTGCCAAAAGGCTCCTCAACAAAGCAACACTGATGAACATAATGTTATCAGACAGGATGTCACACCACTTCCTAAAGACACCAAACAAAATATAGAAAAAGAAATGGTGAATGAGGTCACTTATGAATTAAAGCCTGAGGAACACCAGCAAGACGGGTGGAGGCAGAAGGATGGTGGGTGAATATTTTTATATTTTAAGCCTTTGCAGAGAGAGAAAGAGCATGTGAGAGAATGTGACAGCGTGAGAGAGATTTGAGATTTCAATACCTCTTTATTTTATCAAGAGTTATCTACTTGAATTTCCCCTTGGGGATCAATAAAGTATCGATCTATTGATCTATCGATCT
Organism: Ameiurus melas; assembly: GCA_012411365.1. Taxonomy (NCBI): domain Eukaryota; kingdom Metazoa; phylum Chordata; class Actinopteri; order Siluriformes; family Ictaluridae; genus Ameiurus; species Ameiurus melas. Next base: position 29,682,851 of record CM022765.1, read on the forward strand.
ATAGCCTGATAATCTGTGTTTTCAAAACACAGAAATAAATGCAAAAACGTCTTTGTTATGTATGTAACCCTGTTCCCTGAGAAGGGAACTAGACGTTGCATTTAGCGTAACACTATGGGAGCACCCTTGCGTGCGACCAGCATCTGAAGCTTGTGTAAAATCATGCCTATTTATAGGCCTGCCATGACCAGGTGACGGATCAGGGAACCCGTCCTCATCTGGGTAACAACAGATAGTGTAAAAGTAAAGGAAATTTCTTCATGGTTTAATATGATGTCTGTCTGGCCTTAGAAGCAACCGTAGTCCCAGTACATTACATTTACATTTATTCACTTAGCAGACGCTTTTATCCAAAGCGACTTACAAATAAGCAAAGCAATATATCAAGCAGGGAACAATACAAGTAGTGCTACTGTACAAGATCCATTAATTGAATACCAGAGGAAGCAAAGTGCACAGAGTAGAGGTGTAAGTGCGTTGTGTGTGGGTTTTTTTTTTCTCCTAGGAGTTGGTTAGGTGTTCACGGAAAAGGTGGGTCTTTAGCTGTTTTTTGAAGATGGTGAGAGATTCTGCAGTCCGGATTGAGATCGGAAGAGCATTCCACCACTGGGGAACGGTATGTGTGAAGGTTTTGGAAAGGGACCTTACGCCACGCTGAGTGGGAACTACTAAACGTCGGTCGCTAGTCGAACGCAGATTGCGAGAGGGAATGTATGCCTTCAGGAGAGAGTTGAGGTAGGAGGGTGCTGTTCCTGACAAGGTCTTGTAGGTGAGCATCAAGGCCTTGAACTTGATGCGGGCAGCTACAGGAAGCCAGTGGAGGGAGATGAAGAGGGGTGTGACATGGGTTGTCTTGGGCTGGTTGAAGACAAGGCGCGCTGCAGCATTCTGAATCATCTGGAGGGGTTTGATGGAGCTGGCTGGGAGGCCTGAAAGCAGTGAGTTGCAGTAGTCCAGTTTAGAGATGACAAGAGCCTGGACTAGTATCTGTGTAGCCTGTTTGGTGAGGAATGGTCGGATTTTCTTGATGTTGTACAGGATGAACCTACAGGACCTTGCGTTGCTGAGATGTGTTGTGTTTCACCCTTTAACAGTTGCTGAAGCAGTGAGAAAACGGTCCTGGCCGTCTTGGTTGGCATGAGTGTAAGTGAACTGAGCTGTACAGTGAAGTTCTGGATGATTGAGGGATAGGCTGGGATGACGCAGAAGCTCAGATTTTCCCAGGTTAAGCTGAAGATGGTGCTCCTTCATCCAGACCGAGATGTCTGACAGGCAAGAAGAGATGCGTGCAGAAACAGATGGGTCGTCAGGCTGGAAGGACAAATAGAGCTGGGTGTCATCAGCATAGCAATGATAGGAAAACCCATGAGACTCAATCACCTGACTGAGAGATGTAGTGTAGATAGAAAAGAGGAGTGGACCCAGAACTGACCCCTGTGGAACCCAGTTGTGAATTGTTGAGTTTCAGAAATACCGCTCCATGATACCTTGAAGGGATCTGTCAGACAGATAGGATTCCACCCAGTGTAGAACCGTTCCAGTGATGCCCAGGTTGGAGAGAGTTGATAGGAGGATCTGATGGTTCACAGTGTCGAAAGCAGCAGAGAAGTCAAGTAGGATGAGGACAGATGATCTAGAGGTTGCTCTTGCTAGTCGTAAGGCTTCAGTGACGGAAAGCAGAGCAGTCTCCATGGAATGGTTGCTCTTGAAGCCAGACTGCTTGGTGTCTAGGTGGTTGTTCTGTGTGAGAAAATTGTAGAGTTGATTAAAACGGCTCTTTCAAGAGTTTTGGAAAGAAAGGGGAGGGAGGGAAACAGGTCTGTAATTGTCAACTATAGCAGGGTTGAGTGATGGTTTTTTAAGCAGTGGGTAACCCAGGCTTGCTTAAATGAGGTAGGGTATGTGCCAGTAGAAAGATGTATGTTAAAGATGTGTGTAAGTGCAGGTAATAGTGTGGGAGAGATGGATTGAAGAAGTTGAGAAGGGATAGGGTCAAGGGGACAGGTTGTGGGACGGCTAGAGAGGAGGAGTTTAGAGACCTCAGTCTCTGAGAGGGGAGAGAAGGAAGTCAGTTGGGAGGTACGTGGAGGAGGAGTTGGTCTATGCATGTCTGCGGTTGAGAACTGGTTCCTGACTGATGTAACCTTGCTGGAAAAGAAAGTTGCAAAGTCATCTGCAGTGAGAGAGGTAGGGTAAGGGGGAGGAGAGCGACATAAAAGAGAGGAAACGGTTTTGAAGAGAGTGTGGGTGTTGGGAGAACTACCAATCTTATATTGGTAGTATGTGGCTTTAGCAGTGGAGATGCTATTGGAAAAAGTATCTGGTAATTGGTTAGGTCAGTTGGGTTGTTTGATTTGCACCATTTACTTTCAGATGCTCTTAGTTTTGCCCGGTGGTTATGCAGAAAATCTGAGAGCCAAAGGCTAGAGGGTGATGTGTGAGCAGGTCTGGAGCTTAGGAGGCAGATGCTGTCAAGAGAAGATGTTAGGATGAAACATAACATGTTGGTTACGGTGTTTAAGTCAAGTGAGGAAAGGTGGCTATCAGAGGGAAGTAAGGTTGTGACAACGGAGGAGAAATGGGAAGGGGAAAGGGAGCAAAGATTGCGATGAAAAGAGATAGAAGGAGGAGACAGTGAAGGGGTGGGGGGGGAAAGAAAGAGAGAACTGGATTAAGAAATGGTCAGAGGTATAGAGAGGAGTAATGAGAAGATTGTGTGGTGCAATTACGTGTGAGGATGAGGTCAAGCTGTTTGCTGGCTTTGTGGGTTGCTGGTGTGGTGAACTGCTTGAGGACAAATGTGAGAAGGAGAGCAAGAAAGTCAGCTGCATGTGGCTTGTCTAGATGAATGTTGAAATCACCAAGGACCAGAAGAGGAGTTCCATCATCTGGGATGGTGGATAGTAGCGTGTCAAATTCATCGATGAACTTCCCCAGTTGACCTGGAGGACGGTAAACAACGAGAAAGTGCATTTTTGCAGGGTCAGTGACCATAACAGCATGAAATTCAAAAGAAGTGTATGAGCAAGAGGGAGAAAGACAGGTAAATTTCCATGTTTTGGAGAGAAGCAAACCTGTACCACCCCATTGTCTGTTAGGGCATGAGGTATGGGAGAAGTTGAAGTTGGAGGCCAGGGCAGCTGGTGTGGCAGTGTTCTCAGCATGGATCCAAGTCTCAGTCAGAGCCAGTACGCTGAGGTTGGAGTGGGTTGCAAATGCAGAAATGAAATCTGCCTTGTTGACAGCAGATTGGCAGTTCCAAAGTCCGATTGAGAATGAGAGGGAACCTGCAGAGGCCGCATTCAGAGAGCGTAAATTGTCCAAGTTGTGTATGTTTCTGGGAGTATGCCGTGGTCTGTGGCAAATATCCAGGATAAACTGATGACACGTTAGTGTGTGCTTCTGCTGTAGTTACAACTGGCAGGCACACTAATATAGTCCTCACAAGTGCTGAGCACACCTCTTTAATTAGCAAAACAGAGTACTCACTTGAATGAGCGACTCCCGACCGAAACCGAATATAAATACCGGAATTAGCTTTAATCTAGCAATGTGTATACAGCTCGTAGCAACAAGGAAGCACAGTTACAGCTTCTATCTGACAATCGGTGCTAAAACTAGTTTCAACTAAAAAATCCATAAAGAAACACTTACCACTTACTGTTCGCCTGGGTCAATAATCACTTTGATGCTGTTGCATGAGACCGTTTAGTGCTTTATAAGTTAATAATAGTATTTTATAATCAGCAACAGTGTCTACCAAACATTTCCTGTAGCTGCTTACTTGCTTAAGACTGGCACAATGATGAGGAGGAATTTTGGATCATTCCGCCCACAAAACTGATTGAGTTCACCATTCTATATGAGCTGTCTTGATTGAAGTGCCTTCTTCAGGTTATGACACATCATTTCAATTGGGTTAATTGAGTGACATGATTATTCTTTTTTTTCACCCATTCTTTAGTTTATTTACTTGAGTACTTGGGTCATTGTCTTGCTGCATCACCCAACTATTCTTGTGCTGAGATTTTTTTTGGACAGTAGTGGTTTCTATCATGGTGTCCTTCCACTAAAATAAATAAAAAAAAAAAAATATTTTAAATTTTTTTTTTGATAAAAAAAAAGAATAAACAATTTCTTTTTTTTTTTGGTGTTTTTTGGTTTTTTTTTTTTTTTTTTTTTTTTTTTTTTTTTTTATTTTTTCTTTATTGTGACCCCAACGCCAGGACACGAAACTTAGCCGCCGATGGCCGCGCGCGTGGGGCTGGGGGCGGGTTTGGAGGGGAGGATGTCAGGGTGGGTCAGAGGGCCCCCCAAGAAAAACACACCCCAAAACATAAAAACGTAATCCAGTAACAAGTTCAGGTGATCAACAAACTAGAATATACAGGGCTAGGCAGGAATCAAGGTCGTGGTCATGGAAAACAGGGTCGAGATCCAAAACATGAAACATAAACTACAGGGAGGGACTGGTAGCGGAGAAACCAGCGTGAACTAAACTAACGAACCTATGACTATGAGTAACGCATTCACTATCAAACGCATTCATTCAAATCATTCATCTAACTCGTTCAATATTCTGCGGAATGTCCCAAGCAGAGCCAGGAGACCGCACGGCATTCTTGGCAAAACAAAAAATTAGAGTGATATTCACAGCGAAGCAGGAAAGCACCATGATGTCCCAGGCGGAACAGGAACGCAGAGCGATGTCTTTGATGAAACAGGAAGGCAGAGTGACGACCACAGCCGAGCTGGCAGGCTGAGCAAAGTCCTCGACGGAGCAGGGAAACAGAACGCTGTACTCAGCATTGCAGGAAAACGAAGCGAGGTCCCCTGCGAGGCCAGGGAGAGGAACGAAGCTCTCCGTGAAGCAGGAGGGGGGAACGATGTGCTCTGTGGAGCAGGAAGGGGGAGTGACACATGGCACACAGCAATGAAGAGGAACGATGTCTTCAGCGGAACATAGAGGCGGAGCGACGTTATTCAATATGCTAAATAAAGACCTGAAAACTGCTATGGTTTTTGTGATATTAGTTTAGTCAAATTGTGCTTGTCTGTAATGGTGATCATAGCATATTTTATTTCTGGTCAATGCAAATCCCTAGTAATTCCAAAGGTTTCACAAACTTTTCTCACAACTGTATAAGACAGTGAAATCCAAATAACTTACAATATGGCATTTCTGAATTTTATAGTACCCACACTATACACACATCTGTTGAAGGCCCTGCGAGGCAGTAATGACACACCCACTCTCACAGATTTAAGAAACATTTTTTAATTTTTTCATATTTTTATTTTTATATTCTATTCACAGACCACAGCATTCACCTGCAAGAAGAAACAAAAAGCCAAGAAACCGGAAAGGTAAGCAGTTACTTATCCAGTCATTTTCTAACCCTGCAATTTATACGATTAGGATGAATTATAAGTTTATAAGAGGCAGAGGTGGGTAATAATGCATTAAGTTTACTTAGTTAAAGTAAATAAACAAGTTAAATTTACTTGTGTAACCTTTTGGGGAAAAAAAAAAGTCCTTTTAAGTGTACATTTAACTGGCCATACTTATACTCTTACTCAAGTTCATTTTTAATCACAGAAATGTACTTTAACTTCTCTACATCCTGTGCAATTCCTCCATTACTGTTAAATGTTAATGAATATAAGTAGTTTTAATAATTACTTTAAATCACGTTTAAGCCGCAGCGGTCTGCAACAACTGCTCACTTTTTTATTGGCTCAGTCCTGGAAAATAATGTCAGAGGAGTCGGTAGAAGCGAGCATACTGACAGAGGCAGGACACACACTTTCTCTTCTGGTCTGTTCCATAGGCAGCTCTTTTGTTCTCTGTTTTATTGCTTAAATGCAGATGCTGACACGTTTGTGTTGTTAACATATTGTGAAAATAAAGCTTTTTGGGGAGTGTGTGTGAGTTTGTGATGAAAATGACAGGTTGTGTTATTATACCCATCCCAGAACTGGGTTATGCCAGGATTTGTCTCTGTCGCATCACTGGAGGTAAAAGTTCCTCATGTCATTACACTTACTGAAGCCTCATCCTCATTGCTTCACCCGTCTGATTTCTGCCCCACTAACGTTTGTGGGGAAATAATCATTTATATAGTTAGGTTCTATTACCTAACTGTTGTCTGTACAAACTAAGTGACTTTCTCTTTTTTGATAATGTGACGGTGATCCACCTGTTCTGACATTTTAACAGCCAAAATCTTACAAAAAATGGATTAAATCAGTGTCACATTGGTGGGCATTTCCCCAAAAAACTTGATAAAATCATGAGCTAATCACACTTAGTTGCCAATGTTTTAGATGTCCTTAGGCAGACTGACTGCATATACTGTAGTTCCTGTTTTAGAATCATTTGCTGAGCGTTCTTGACTATGTTGGTGTTTAAACTATTCTGTTTTTCTTTTTTAGCAATAATTTTGCACTATCCTTTTCATTTGTTGTATTTTTCACTTTCCCTTCTGCTGTCTTTCAATTTTTTCAAAGAATGCCTTTGTTTTCTTGTCTAAAGACAGCAAGGAGAGGCCATCGGCGTTTTATTTGCCTAAAATGATTTCAAATCATCATTTCAAAGATATGTTAAACATTCAATATGGCAAACATCCAACTTGTTCAGTGTGCTGAGTGCAATATGTTTAGTCATTTTTCCTCTGTCGTTAGTAATAGTTTTATATGTGCTAAGTGTATATTAGTTATCTCTCTGATGGAGAAGATTGCAATATTAGAGGTGCGCATCCAGACTCTAGAGATTGTTAGTGAGACTGAGAGCAGTGTAGTTTCTGTAGGGGAAAGTCTGGATGTCTCCGGCAGAGATGGCAATCCCCCAAATCCAGCATTAGCACCCTCACTGCGGGGTGAATGGGTGATGACTCTGCAGCATAACTGCAAAGCTAATGCTAAGGCTCATCCACGGGAGCACCACTCCTCTCTGAGAAACCTAAAAGAGTTCTGGTTATAGGAAACTTTATCTTAAGGCAGGGGAAATTATCTAGGTGCTTAGGGGCTCCAGCAGCTTTAGTTAGGTGTATACTGGGAGCCATGGAACCAGACATAGCAGTTAATCTTAGGGTCTTAGTCAAGCACAGGTTTTCAAAGATAGTTAATCATGTAGGAGCTAATGATGTATGCCCTCCGCAGTCAGAGGTTATGAAGAGTAATGTTGTAGAGGTTTGTAAATTAGTGAAGGCCATGTCCAATGCAGTAGTGTGCTCTGGCCCCATCCCAATGCAGTGTGGCGATGTAGCTTACAGCAAGTTATGGTCACTAAACTGCTGGATATCCAGGTGGTGCTCCAAAAACAATGTCAGCTTTGGAGTAGATTTGAGAGAGCGGTACAGTATCCATCCCACTCGGGAAGGTGCTGATCTCATTTCTTGCAGCATAATACACAGTCTCAGAACATGCCTAGATAATTTTTGACAATCCAGAGCCAAGGCCAGGGAGAAGACCAGCAGGCTAAACCGACTGTCTGTTCACTGAGTCATCAAGTAGGTTATATAGTATCAAGACTGTGTCTGTTCCTTGAGCTAGACAATAATGTAGAAATTTTGTTTTAATAACCTAATTAACATAAAATTATATCATACTGAATGCACATCTGAAGCTAGGACTGTTAAATATTATATCTCTTACATCTAGAGCACTTATTGTTAATGAAACTATTATTGATCAGGAGTTTAATAAAAGTCCTCCTGGATTACACTTATTTATAAATGATAATTCAAGCATCACACAAAAACCTAGTCATAAATTAAACTTGTTTGAAGTTCTTTACACTAACATAACACATTTTTCGATTCTGCTAATCATTATTTACAGACACCCAGGGCCATATTCAGAATTCTTTTGTAAATTTTTGTGATTTCATCTCAAACCTGGTTGTTTATTTAGACAAAGTGTTACGCTATGGCCAGAAGATGGCACTGTGGCTCAGCTCCGGACGAGACACATGACAATGACCGCGTTTACATGGACAACAATAATCCACTCTTAATCTAATTAAGACCATACTTTGATTAAGAAAGTACCATGTAAACACCAACCTTAATCTAATTAAGGTCATAATCTAAGTAAGGTCCACGGCCTCACCGGAGTGAACACACCAGTCAAGCAGACAGCAAAAGTGGTGCACGCAGAAATGGCAGTGGGGAAAGTGAAGTGGCATCCATGCCAGGCTAAAGCAAACCCCACCAAACCAGCCATCCTGTCACTATTTTTATCCAATGTGAGGTTACTGTACAATAAAATGTATTTACCAAGACTCAGACTGAAAACGGAAAGGGAAATAAAGGAATGTTGTTCGAAACGAACAACCAAAAGCATCAAAGTTTGGCCAGAGCGGGCAATCTTTGCTTTTCAATATTGCTTTGACTGCAGCATGTTAAAGGAGGCTGCTACATACATTGGCCACACAGACCTAGATCAATATGCAGTATCCATCACTGGATTCAGTACTGCTGTACTGAACCGCTCCAGTAATGCACAGCTTCTGTAACGCACTGCTGTACTGTGCCGCTACCGTAATGCACAGCTCCTGTAATGCACCGTGTCGCTCCTGTAATGCACTGCTGCACTGCACCGCTGTTGTAATGCACCACTTCTGTAACCAGTGCTGCAAATGAACATGTGGGGGGTGGGGCAGGTTACAACCACGCTGCCATATAACATGGGTAAATATAATATAAATACCTCTATAATATATAATAACATTTCACCTCCTCATCGTTATCTTCCATATCATGACCCTCTGCCTGTTCACTTATAACTTTTTTACCAGGTGGTCCAAGGTAATTTTTATAGTACTTGTCATCCCACCTATTGACTGTCACTCCCATTCAAACTCTCACTCTCTTTCTTACCTTTCTTTTTTGACTCACAACAAAGATAATAGTAACAGCCAGTGTCAGTGCAAGAAAAAACTGAAAGTGGTATAGTGAAAGCCCATAGTGGCTTGAGAATCTGCAAAAATGACAGATAAACACTTTATCTCTGTGTAAATATTGACCAAGTTTCTATTTGTAATAAACATTCAGGCTAACATAGCTGGAGATGTAATACTTAGCCAGCTGTGATGATGATAAATGAATTAAAAAGTTTGTTCAAAATGATTAAACTTGGATCATTTCATGTATGAGCACACAGCTTTATCCATATCAAAGTTTCTATTATCGGATCTTTTACAGTAAATGTCTCTGTTCAGATTTTCAGCTCCATTAAGACCATGACATGGCCCACGAGGTAGTCTGATCGGTGCAGACTGTAGGTATTCGGGCGAAGCACAAAAGCAAATATTGCGCACCACATGAAGAATTTCCCCGCTATACTTATGTGTGGAACTCGGAGGCTGTTTCAAAAAGGGTCTATAATAATTTGTCTCTTCTTTTATGTCGCTGAAAAGGAAGAGATATTTTGGTAAAGTTTTTATTTTTTAAACTATATTTTACACACGTCTTTTTAAATGAAAAATATTGCATGTTAATATAGTCACAATTACTGCTTAATGATGTTGATGTCATGGAAAAAATGGTCGTACACAAACATATTTAATCATAGTTTTCATTAACAAAATTAACAATAGTAAAAAGTTTGGATTTTACCTCGACATGAGCAGAGATTACTGAAGGTGCTTGCCAATCAGAAGGAAGCTGCTTCATAGCCATCTTCTCTGAAGGCACCTGCCTCACTGGGCAGCTTTATAACATCCACAGGAACCTCAGCAGGCAGCATGTTCAGGAGAGCCTTCAGATTCACCTCACATCACCTTCAGCACACTGAGCATGTGACACTTGTTTCTTTATTATTGTTCACTAATTTACTTCAGAATGGATTTTAAGTTAGTGGTCACTATTGTTCCTCGTGATTTATACACATTTGGGAATTGATCGAGAACAAAAAACAAACTGCTTCAAAAAGGGGTTCATCTGAGGTTTTTATATTCAGAATGAAGTAAAAAATTAATGAAAATCTCTAAAAAATGATTTGAAATGTCTCCTGAATTAGTTGTATTTGTTCCTGTCACAACAATAAAAGACAAAAACTTAATTCAATAAATTATAGTATTAAAAATGTTTGAAACTGGGTTATATGTTAATATTTGTATTAATCTGATTTAAAATGTAGAGCATATGTGTGTGTAAAAGAAAATGTGTTAATCTGATGTGAATATATTTGATACACACTGTAGTTGGATATCAGCTCATTGTTACTGGATAATGGTGTTTGTTTTATATCTAATATATTCTTTATACGGCTCTGTCACAAATGCACATTTAATGCAATGTTTCCACTTACATCTAACAATTATTTATAACCAGAAAATGACATTTTATTTTACAGAAAACAAGAACTGGGCTTGATTTAGAAGAAGGACCAGTTTCTGAAGAAAAGAAGAAGCTTGAAATGACAAAACCAGAGGAATTGTTTATTAGAATTAATCTTAATGAAGAGCACAAAAAGAAAATGTCAGATGTTCTTCAAATAACTTCATGTTCATTACACTGGAAGGGGCCTTGTGCAGAGAAAGAATTAGTGGAAACTTTTCTACAAAGGATGATAATGATGGACTACAGAGCAAGATACATTACCACTGAAGAAGACTCCAACAGTTCAGAAGACACTGACCTAAACACAGGAGATGGAGATGATGATGAGGATGATGAAAAATTTGATGATTTTCTATCGACGAAAGCAGCATCTTTGGATAGTGAAAGCCATGAATCTCCTGTTCACCCCATGGCTGTCCAGATGGCAGTGTTTCACTGCTCAGATCATTTCCTAAAGCAGCTAATAGTGAATAAACTGGCTCAGTGTCAGTACGCTCTGCCTCTGCTGGTGCCCAATCCCTTCACCAGAGAGATCGAGTTTCCTCTGTGGACCTTTCGCCAAATCAGAAAGAGCTGGAAGACCACAGACTCCTCTGGTAATGTGATCAGTAAAACCCAGGCTGTTTATGAAGCTGAAACTCCAATGGTGGCTTTCTTCAGGTTTGGCTCTGCATCTTCATCCAAATCTCAGCTGATGAGCAGCTTGATCAATGAGAAACATCACACATTCTTCCACAGACACTGTCCAGGCAGCAGCAAGAACCGGCTCCTGATGGATGGAGTGGTGGAGATCGCTTGGTACTGCCCATCTGGGAAGGAAACTGATTATTTCTCTGACTGTGTTGCATTCTGTAATCTCCATGGTGATGCAGGAACTTATAAAGAGCAACTGGAGATCCTGACTGAAATGTCCTCAGTGAATGTTGTACTTTTTTCTGGTTCTGAAAAAGCAACATCTAAGGAGATATTACAGAAGCTCTTCAGAGACACCAAGCCACTGATCTTTCTACTTTCTAACGATGAATCAAGTGTAACTAGAACCAAGAATGGAAAATACAGAATTGGCCTCAAAGATAGAAATCAATCAGATGTAGCCAAGAACCTCAGAACGACTATCAAAGAGTGTCTTTCAAAGTCACCATCAATGTTCACAGTTGAAGATTTGTACAAAACTGAAGTGATTAGAAAAGATGAAGATGACCCTGAATGCAGGAGAGGGAAAGAAGCTGCTGAGAAGATCCTGAGTCAGTTGGAGGGAAATGAAGTATCCACATTAAAGGAAAAGCATCTGCCCTGTCAGGGGAAGTTATGGCATGACTGGTGTGAGAAGAACAAAGACCTGCATCGACTTCAAGGTAACAGCTTAGAAATGCAAAAGAGTAGAAAACAAAGAGAAATGAAGCAAATCCGTGAAGAGCAGCATAAATACAGACTCTCTGGTCTTATGAAACAGTTCATTTCCTCACTGAATTGTCTAGGAGGAAATGAAAAAGTATTCTTTTTAAAATGGGTTGGGATTCTCCTGGACAAACTCACCTCAGATGATGTTTCAGATCTTCATATCAAATACAATGAAAAGTGGACATCAGTTTTAGACCTGAAGAAGAAACACGATAAATCAGATAAAATGAGGCAGGAGCATAAAGAACTTGAGGAGCTTTCAGAAAAACTGAATGCAGCAACCTTTGGTTTGGAACACATCTTCAGAGAGATGGGTCAGATATATGAGTCTTTTAATTCTGTTCAAACACTCAAGAAAGGATCTGAAGAAGAAAACATGTCCTCTCTCCCCAAACTTGCAGCAGAACTCATGAAATCTGGTCATCCACTGGAGCTGATGGATGGAGATGCTGCTCATGTTCCTCTGATCTGGGTTTCAGCAGTTCTAGATGAACTTGTGAAGATACTGGGAGACCAGAGAGTGTTTGTGCTGTCAGTTCTGGGGATTCAGAGCTCTGGGAAATCCACCATGCTGAATGCCATGTTTGGTCTCCAGTTTGCTGTCAGTGCTGGAAGGTGCACCAGAGGAGCCTTCATGCAGCTGGTCAGAGTGTCAGAGGAGATGAAGAAAGAGCTGAAGTTTGACTACATTCTTATTGTAGATACTGAAGGACTTCGAGCACTTGAGCTTGCAGGAAAATCCACTCAACATCATGACAATGAACTCGCCACATTCGTTGTTGGTCTTGGAAATCTGACCTTGATCAACATCTTTGGAGAGAACCCTGCTGAGATGCAGGACATCCTTCAGATTGTTGTTCAGGCCTTCCTGAGGATGAAGAAGGTCAGACTGAATCCCAGCTGTATGTTTGTCCATCAGAATGTCAGTGACATCACAGCTGGAGAGAAAAACATGGAGGGAAGGAGACGTTTACAGGAAAAACTGGATGAAATGACCAAATCTGCTGCAAAAGAAGAACACAGTGAAGCTGAGTGTTTCAGTGATGTTATTGAATTTAATGTACAAGAAGATGTGTATTATTTTGCACAGCTCTGGGAGGGCAGCCCACCAATGGCACCACCAAACCCAGAATACAGCAGAAATGTTCAGGATCTAAAGAAGGCCATTTTCAATAAAGTATCCAAGTCTCCTGGTTTGACTCTCTCACAGTTTAAATCACGCATTAGTGATCTCTGGAATGCATTACTCAATGAGAACTTTGTGTTTAGCTTCAAAAACACACTGGAGATATCAGTGTACAGAAAACTGGAGAATGAGTTTGGAAGATGGACCTGGACCCTCAGAAGCGCCATGTTAGATATTGAAGAAAAACTTTACAACAGAATTGAAAATGAAAAACTGAAAAAAATAGAAGAGAGAGATCTTTATTCTTCCATGAAAAAGACCAAAGAGGAAGTGGACCAATCAATGAAGAGTTACTTCGAAGAGGACAAAGACAAAGACATTCTAATTCAGTGGAGAGTGAGATGTGAAATGAAAATCACACAGCTTCTTGAAGACCTCGTCAAAGACACAAAACAAAATCTGTCTGAAGTTATCCATCAGCTACAGGCACGGGAGAGTTTTGAACATAAAAGAACACAGTACGATGAAAAACTGTTCAATCTGAGCAAAGAGCTCGCTCTGAAACTCAAAACCACAACAACTGATGAACAAGTTCTTAAAGGTGAATTTGATAAAGTGTGGGACAGATGCGTCACTGAACTGACACAAGACACACCTCCAGAGAGAACGTTTGATTTTTGGGAGGATGCTGTACAGATTCTGTCTGTGGGAAATGAACAAGCTTCTGTGTATGAGCGGAAATCTCAACAACACTACAGACAGATAGACAGACTGGGAGATTATTCATGTTACATTTCAAAACTCAGAGGTAAAAATCCTCTTAATTACATTCCTGGCATGAATAAACCTTCTTCTGAAGACAATGATTTAGTAAGATCTCTGGCCATAAATGTGATCAGAGAATCCGAGGGATTAATCAGTGAGATCTGTAACAAAATCAGAAGACTCGGGTACAAAGACAGCTACATACAGGAAATAACAGACCAGGTCAGGAAGAGAGTTGAGGAACATCACCGTGGAAACCAGAGAATTCATCTGAAAAAGGAATTCACTCTGGATCTCTGTCTTCATGTGTGTGAACGTGCGAGTCACAGATTTACTGAACATCATAAACAATTCAGGGATGCAAATGATCCTAGAGTTTATCTGTCCAAGCAGAAACCACAATATTACAGTGTCTTTACAAACTACTGCAGAGGAGCAACAACAACAAAAGTGTTTGGTGAACTGATCTGCAGAAACCTGAGAGAACCCATCCTGCAAGCAGTTTACAATAAAACTGCTAGAGATCTGGCACATCAGATGAGATCAGACATGCCAGAGTTTAATGGTAACAGATCTAACCTTGAGAAACACATCCTGAAATATCTGGCAGAGGAGGAGAACTTTGAGAAGTACATGGAGTACATTCATAATCCCCAAAAGCACTTCAAACACTTCATTACAGAGAAGGTTAATCAGTACATTACTGAAAATAACACCAGAGTTCTGAACCTTTTTAAAGGAAATCTAAAAGACAAAGAGCAGAGAGTAATAAATGCTGTTCACATTGCAGCTGAAGAGGTGAAGAACGGCCGTGGTGATGCAGACATGTGGCTGAGAAGTTTTACCAGTTCCCTAAAAGATGAACTGAGTTTAAAAGAAATAACCTTCACTGATCATAAAGAAATTACAGACTGTGATTTTCTACAGCAGGTTGTTAGTGAAGGTCTCACTGAAATGATGTCAGAGCTCCACAAAAACTTTAACAGTGTAAAAGACATCGAAATGGAGAAGTTCAGGAAGAAACCAGATGAGATTCTGATTGAACACCTCTGTCAGTGCTGCTGGGTTCAGTGTCCATTCTGTAAAGCCATCTGTACCAACACAATGAAGGACCATGATGGAGATCACAGTGTCCCCTTCCACAGAGTAGATGGTATCAATGGGTGGCATTACAAAGATACAACAAATCTCAGCTCTGATTTCTGCACAACAGCTGTGCAAAGTAATAAATCTTTCTGCCCCAGTCATGATACAGATAAGTCAGTACCTTACAAATCATACAGAACAGCAGGAGGAGTATATAAGACCTGGAGCATCACCCCTGATAATTCACAGCTCGCATACTGGAAATGGTTTGTGTGCAGATTCCAGAAAGACCTGGAG
Organism: Ameiurus melas; assembly: GCA_012411365.1. Taxonomy (NCBI): domain Eukaryota; kingdom Metazoa; phylum Chordata; class Actinopteri; order Siluriformes; family Ictaluridae; genus Ameiurus; species Ameiurus melas. The sequence continues at coordinate 29,697,872 of CM022765.1, forward strand.
AAGCACTATAAGAAAACATTTCAGGGTCATGGTGAGATCCCCAGTGAATGGAGAAAGTTCACTAAACAACAAGCTATTGAGAGTTTAGATGAATATATCTGATGGATTACTCTCCTAAACAGAACCTGAAAGGAACAGCAACGTAATCATGAACAGTTATAAATAAAGAAGATCAGTCTGTATCAGGGACAACAGAAATGATAAATTAATATTATTGGGAAACTTTCATTAGATTATATTCAGAATGATCATTATATATACATACATATATAACACACACAAACACACTGTTTACCATTCCTCTCTTTCTTTTTCTGCTTCATTTAATTCATTTAATTCTACTTCAATTAATCACATTATATCAGAGTGATTTCAAAAATTTCAAAAACTGAAAAAAAAATTATGATATGATTCTTTTTAATTAAGAGGTTCTTGTTTATGTTCAAGGCTGTAATAATAAACAACTTTACAACATATTTTATGTCTCTGTGTGTCAGAAAAACCTTCCAAAAGCTTGATAAAAGAACCATATACAATGAAAAATGTTTTTTGGGGAAAACCTCAATAAAAATAAAATATTGTCTCATTTGACTTAATGATTTAGGATTATGCATGACATTTGGGCACGAGTAGAGGATAAAAGAACACGAGTAGAGACGATAAAAGAACACGTAGAGACGATAAAAGAACACGAGTAGAGACGATAAAAGAACACGAGTAGAGGATAAAAGAACACGAGTAGATGATAAAAGAACACGAGTAGACGATAAAAGAACACGAGTAGACGATAAAAGAACACGAGTACATTGTACATTGTCCCTTCTGTCAATAGATTAAAACATGCAGTAGTTATTTGGCCATAGATTAGTAAATGGGGTGTTTACAATGAAACTCTTATTTTTCTATTGACTTTCATTTTAAATATAGTCTTCAGTTTTTCCAATCTTCTTACACATTGTATGTTTTCATCTGCAGAAAGTAATAATCTAGATTAATGAAGCTAATAGCCTTTATAGACAAATACAAACATGAGCACGAGAATTTTCTTTGAAATTTGAGCACTTGAAGTTCCCCTTTGGAATCAATAAAGTATCTATCTATCTATCTATCTATCTATCTATCTATCTATCTATCTATCTATCTATCTATCTATCTATCTATCTATCTATCTATCTATCTATCTATCTATCTATCTATCTATCTATCTATCTATCTATCTATCTATCTATCTATCTATCTATCTATCTATCTATCTATCTATCTATCTATCTATCTATCTATCTATCTATCTATCTATCTATCTATCTATCTATCTATCTATCTAATCTTTTTGATACATACAAGTGAGTGTTGAGTGGTTTATTATCCAGCAGATGTCAGTATAGAGATGGCTATCAAATGCTTCAATAGTAAAAGAATTGGGGCCCTGTGTTTGTGGTGTTTGCATGTTCCCTCCGTGCTTTTGGCATTTCCTCCGGTTTCCTCCCCAGTCCGAAACATGCACGGTAGGTTGATTGTCGAGTGTCCATAGTGTATGAATGTGTGTGTGAATGTGTGTGTGAGTGTGTGCCTTACGATGGACTGGCACCCTGTCGAGGGTGTACCCCGCTTGTGCCCGATGCTCCCTGGGATAGGCTCCAGGTTTCCCCATGACCCTGAACAAGGAGTAATCGGTTGAAGATGGATGGATGGATGGAAAAGAATTGAATTCACTTCATACTAGGAAGCAGGTTTGTAACTGGCTGGGTTTGAAATGAGTTACCGATTTATTTAAATGATTTAACTGTGTAATGATCAAATAAGGTAACTTTGTGTGTGTCTGTGAGATGAGTTCAGGACATTTTAGCGTTCAGATCTAATCTTAAAGTTTATACTCTAACGTATTTAGCTAAAAATAAATAAAAATATGAAATTGCAGCACTATTTTTATTATATGTGCCTATGTAGATAATATGTGGTTAAACTACAAAAACAATTGGGGGAAGGTTTTACTGTGGAGTCATGTGACTGCAATGAATCACCCTGCTCATTAAATAGCCAGCTTGGTACTTTCAATTCACAGAACTACCTGCAAACCTGGAGGCTTCAGTACTCAGGTATGATTTTACTGTTCTGTAATATATATCATTTTATTTAATTTCCTGCAGCATCAAATTCTGAAACAAATATAATAAAAACAACAACAACAACAACAATAATAATAATAATAATAATAATAATAATAATAATAATAATGATGATAATAATAATAATAATAATAATAATAATAATAATAATAATAATAATAAATAATAATAAAACAATCACTGACTCAATGTGTTAGTTATTTGAATTAATTAAAGGTGGGCTTGTTTCAGAAACACTGCTTACTGTAATTTTATAACATGCTGCTGTTGTTACTTCACCTGGAAATCTTCTGTAATGTTAACATTTATTTACCAACCTGAACCCATTCTTACTGTTCCCACCATGCCTGTAAAAGCTGCTCCATTTTATCAACACAAAGCAAGGATTAGAACAAATTCCCTATTAAACTACTTCCTGGTTTTCGTGTTTACCCTGAAAGAGACTGAAACTATTAAAGTCTGAAGATCATTCTCATCTCATCAACAAATGTAAATTAAAATAGACTGATGGAAGTGTGCAGGTTTAATATTGCACCCATAATTTAACCTTTTAAAATGAAACACACAGACAGTGTTCTACTACTCAGTTTATTACACTGGACGTGTGATCCCTCATTCTATGCTAAAGTTTTATATTCAAAGTGAGCGGTCTTCAATCCATCGCTTATATAATTACAGCATATACAAATTATCCAATCTAAGTTATACAATTTACATACATTTCAATTCAATTCAGTTTTATTTGTATAGCGCTTTTTACAACAGACATTGTCTCAAAGCAGCTTTACAGAAATATCAACACGGTATACAGATATTAAAGGTGTGAATTTATCCCAACTGAGCAAGACACTGACTGGCGACGGTGGTGAGGAAAAACTCCCTAAGATGTTTAAGAGGAAGAAACCTTGAGAGGAACCCGACTTAGAAGGGAACCCATCCTCATCTGGGTAACAACAGATAGTGTGAAATAGTTCAGTATGTATGTATATGAAGTCTTTATGGCCTTCGGAGCAGCCGCAGTCCCAGTAGTCTGGAATTAGAGAAGATTTGAGCTCCATCCAGAGGCTGAAATGATCTGCATCTCTAGTATCTCCATAAATTTGTGTGTGGCTCAGCAGAAGGAGAGAGGGAGAAAAAAGATTGTTATGACTGTGAAGTAGTAAAAATAGAATCTAGTCAGGGTAGGCTTGAGTAAACTAATAAGTTTTAAGCCTAGACTTAAACACTGAGACTGTGTCTGAGTCCCAAACACTAATAGGAAGACTGTTCCATAACTGTGGGGCTCTATAAGAGAAGACTCTTTCCCCTGCTGAAGACTTCACTATTCGAGGTACCGTCCGTCAAATAGCTTGCACCTTTTGATCTGTGTAGGCGTGGTGGATCATATAAAACCAGAAGGTCGCTTAGATATTGTGGTGCGAGACCGTTTAGTGCTTTATAGGTTAATAAAAGTATTTTATAGTTAATGCGAGATTTCACTGGGAGCCAATGCACTGTTGATAATATTGGGGTGATGTGGTTGTATCTTCTGGTTCTAGTTAGGACTCTAGCAGCTGCATTCTTTACTAACTGGAGCTTATTTCTATTCCTACGGGAACATAAACAAATGTTTTATTTTCATTCAGATATTTAAATGAATAAAATATTCTTCTTACGAAAATATGATTTGCTGTGGTTTTCATGATGTTCTTATCATTTATTCACTTGGCAGACGCTTTTATCCAAAGCGACTTACAAATAAGCAAAGCGATATATCAAGCAGAGAACAATACAAGTAGTGCTACTATACAAGATCCATTAATTGAGTTCCAGAGGAAGCAAAGTGCACAGAGTAGAGGTGTAAGTGCAATTTTTTTTTATGAATTTTTATTCTGAATCATCTGAAGGGGTTTGATGGAGCTGCTGGGAGCCTTGAAAGCAGTGAGTTGCAGTAGTCCAGTTTAGAGATGACCAGAGCCTGGACTAGTATCTGCGTAGAATGTTTGGTGAGGAATGGTCGGATTTTCTTGATGTTGTACAGGATGAACCTACAGGACCTTGCAGTTGTTGAGATGTGGTCTGTAAAGGTCAAGCGCCCGCATCAAGAATCAGCCCAAGGTTCCTGGCCATCCTGGTTGGCATGAGTGTAAGTGAGCTGAGCTGTACAGTGAGGTTCTGGTTGATTGAGGGACAGGCTGTGATGACGAGAAGCTCAGATTTCCCCAGGTTAAGCTTAAGATGGTGTTCCTTCATCCAGACCGAGATGTCCGACAGGCAAGAAGAGATGCGTGGAGAGACAGATGGATTGTCAGGCTGGAAGGACAAATAGAGCTGGGTGTCATCAGCATAGCAATGATAGGAGAAGCCATGAGACTCAATCACCTGACCGAGAGATGTAGTGTAGAAAGAAAAGAGGAGTGAACCCAGAACGGACCCCAGTGGAATTCCAGTTGTGAGTTGGTGAGTTTCAGAAATACCTCCACTCCATGAAGGATCTGTCAAACAGATAGGATTCCACCCAGCATAGAACCGTTCCAGTGATGCCCAGGCTGGAGAGAGTTGACAGGAGGATCTGATGGTTCACAGTGTCAAAAGCAGAAGAGAGGTCAAGTAGGATGAGGACAGATGATCTAGAGGGTGCTCCAGCTAGTCATAAGGCTTCAGTGACGGAAGCAGAGCAGTTCTCCGTGGAATGGTTGCTTTTGAAGCCAGACTGCTTCTTGTCCAGGAGGTTGTTCTGTGTGAGAAAATTTGAGAGTTGATTAAAACGGCTCTTTCAAGAGTTTTGGAAAGAAAAGGGAGGAGGGAAACAGGTCTGTAGTTGTCAACTATAGCAGGGTTGAATGATGGTTTTTTAAGCAGTTTGGCTTGCTTAAATGAGGTAGGGTATGTGCCAGTAGAGAGCAATGTGTTAAAGATGTGTGTAAGTGCAGGTAATAGTGTGGGGAGAGATGGACTGAAGACAAACAAACAAACTCAGGTCACACACACACACATAAATACACACAACCAATTCTTAATATGTAATTCCCATCCATCCATCCATTCATCCATCCTCAACCGCTTATTGCTTTTCAGGGTCACGGGGAACCTGGAGCCTATCCCAGGAGACATGGGGCAACAAGGCAGGGCACACCCTGGAGGGCGTATCTAATTCCCACAAAATGTAAAACTAATACTCAAAAACCAATTGGGAAAAATGACTACACCCTTCCATTCACTAATAAAATGCATAAGGATAATAAATCATCCAGAAGTGTGAGAACCTCTATAAAAGACCAACTTCTTCTAGTTTGGTGTTCTTGAGCACTTAGCTGTGTGTCTACATCATGCTAAAAAGAGAGGACATCGGCCATGACCTCAGAGCAGCAATTGTTGCTGATTATCAGTCTGGGAAGGGTTATAAGGCCATCTCCAGACAATTTGAAATTCACCATTCTACAGTGAGAAGGATTATTTACAGATGAAGAGCCTTCAAGACAGCTGACAATCTTCCCAGGAGTGGGCATCCCAGCAAATTTAGACCAAGGTCAGACTGTTTAATGATCAGAGATATAAATAAAAGAGCCTAAGATCTACATCATAATCAAGTTAGTGTATATTTCTGTGTTAATTTGTTTTTCTTTCTATAGTTTAGTTAGAATTTTATTCCTGGACTAGGTAGCAGGTTTATGTTTGTTGTTTTGTTTTTGGTCTCTTCGGCACTCTCCCTATACTTAGTTGCTGGGGAGGATGTAACAATAATGAACTCCACTTTATACCAGAATATTCGTGAGACAAATATGAGGCCATCTGTCCAGCAGCTTAAACTAGGCCAAAATTGAGTCATGGAACAGGACAATAATCCCAAACACATCAGCAAATCAACATCTGAAAGGCTAAATAAAAAATTAAAATCAAGGAGTATGAATAGCCAAGTCAAAGTCCAGACCTAAACCACATTGAGATGCAGTTGTGGGATCTTAAGAGAGCTGTGCATAAATGACTACCCTCAAAATCAGTGAACTGAAGTAATGTTGTAAAGAAATATTGGACAAAATTTCAAAATGATGAGACATTTTGAAAAAAAACAAACATTTCTACCTCTGGATGAGCCCAAATCTTCTGCTGGGACTACGGCTGCTACTAAGGCCATACAGACTTCTCATTTTTTTCTGTGTTACATTCACAATCTGTGTTACCCAAATGAGGATGGCTTTCCCTTCTGAGTCGGGTTCCTCTCAAGGTTTCTTCCTCAAAAAAAACATCTTAGGGAGTATTTCCTTGCCACCGTCGCCAATCAGTGGCTTGCTCAGTTGGGATAAATTCCATTAGTTTTATATCTGTTTGTCTCTGTTTATCTGTTCCTGTTTGTTTTATTTCTGTAAAGCTGCTTTGGTTACATATTGAAATCTGTTTTTTTGTCACCAGAGGTTATTTGTTTGTTTATAGAAATTGGTGAGGACCGATTATTATTATGGCCCTGATATATAAAAGCATAGAATTGAAGGAGGGTGTGCTTTCTTTTGCCCAAGACTGTATGTTGTTCCCCAATTATAGATGCACTGAATGTATGTACTGGAAGTACCTGTAAACCGGATACAAATTCCTTGTGTGCAAGCACACACCAGTCTGTTTCTGATTCTGATATATCTGAATTCACCCTGTTTTAATCTTGTTATACCTACATTTCTGTTTCAGTATTTTATTAATATAAGTCAAAGACAGAAGTCATGACTGATCAAGATCCAGATGATGAAATGGACAAGCATCCAGTGAATGAGGAACTCTCAGACACAGAAGAAATCAGCAGTAAGCCAAGTCGAGATCATGCAAATATCAACAAACCCCATGAAGATAAGGAAAGAGATTGTGAAGCAGACTGTGCCAATAAAGGTAATAACTGATTTGACTAATATTCACAAAATGGATGATAAAATTATTATTATTTTTTTTTACCTAAACATTAAGGTAATGAGTAAGGTGAGACATTGTCAGCTACAACTTTGTTTATTAGTAATGGAGTCTCATTCATCTTTTTTGGTCAACTTTCTCTAGTAATGCTTTGTGAGTTGCTTTTTTTTTTATCAAAGCAATTAACCAGTGACTGGAATTGAAATTAAAAAATTTAAAGTCCTTAAAATTTTTTTTTGAGGATTTAAATTGAAAACCAACTAGAGTCAAAACCCAAGAGAACAGTGTCTTCTCTAGTAGTGCTTTATGAGTTGCTTTTTTTTATTTAACTCAGTTGCTTTTTTATTTTACTCATTTATTTTATTTTACTTTATGAGTTGCTTTTTTTATTTACCAATGACAGGAACAGCCATTGAGACTTGAAACTGAAATTTAGATAAAAATGTCTTCTCTAATAGTGCTTTATAAGTTTTTATTTTATTTAGTAAAGCAAAAGCAAATGAAACTTTCTGTGTTTCATCAAGAATTCTATAGACATCAATGCAGAAATCAGACCAATACCATTGGAGAAAACCAAAGGAAATCAGGAAATCATGAGGTGAGTAAAGATTACATAATAAACAAATGCAAATAAAACCTAAAAAGTAGAACAAAGGAGAAGAGAGTTTTAGTTAAACATAAAAGGGGAGCATCTGAACAAAAAATTGTTATTATAATATTTTCACACACAAACAATGTATAATGATTAAGTGAGACAAATAACAATCAAGTTACTTTTGATCAAGGGCAATGAAGACACAAAGAAAACCAAAGTGAGATTTCAAGCTGAAATAAACATTACCACAATATCCAGATACTCCCAAGCTGATGAGCATGACAATGTTATCAGAAAAGAAGCCACACCATTTCCAGATGCTTCCAAACAGCATACAGAAAAAAAAATTAAAATCAGAGATGGTTATCCAAAAATATACACAGAAGTTCCTGAACACAGCAGAGCTGAAGATCATGAAGATATTAGAACACAGAAAGTAACACCATTTCCAGATGATACTAAGCAGCATGTTGAAATAAAGAATGAGGTCACTGAGAGTTATCCAGAACTAACCACAGGTTTCTGAACACAGCAGAGCTGATGATCATGAAGATGTCATTACACAGAAAGTGACACCATTTGTGACAGATGATACTACGAGCATGTAGAAATAAAGAATGAGGTCACTGAGGGTTATCCAGAACTAACCGAGAAGTTCTTGAACACAGCAAATCTGATGTGCATGAAAATGTTAAAAGTCATGAAGCCACGTCATTTCTGGAAAATACAAAGCAGCATGTAGAAATAAAGAATAGAGGTCACTGAGAGTTATCCAGAACTAACCACAGAAGTTTCTGAACACAGAAGAGCTGATGATCATGAAGATGTTATTAAACAGAAAGTAACACCATTTCCAGATGATACTAAGCAGCATGTAGAAATAAAGAATGAGGTCACTGAGAGTTGTCCAAAAACAAATACAGAAGTTCCTGAACACTGCAAAGCTGAAGATCATGAAGATGTTAGAACACAGAAAGTAACACCATTTCCAGATAACACTACGCAGCATGTAGAAATAAAGAATGAGATCACTGAGGGTTATCCAGAACTAACCAGAGAAGTTCCTGAACACAGCAAATCTGATGTGCATGAAAATATTAAAAGTCAGGAAGCCACACCATTTCTGGACAATACAAAGCAGCATGTAGAAATAAAGAATAAGGTCACTGAGAGTTATCCAGAACTAACCACAGAAGTTTCTGAACACAGCAGAGCTGATGATCATGAAGATGTTATTAAACAGAAAGTAACACCATTTCCAGATGTTACTAAGCAGCATGTAGAAATAAAGAATAAGGTCACTGAGAGTTATCCAGAACTAACCACAGAAGTTTCTGAACACAGAAGAGCTGATGATCATGAAGATGTCATTACACAGAAAGTAACATCATTTCCAGATGATACTACGCAGCATGAAGAAATAAAGAATAAGGTCACTGAGAGTTATCCAGAACTAACCACAGAAGTTTCTGAACACAGAAGAGCTGATGATCATGAAGATGTTATTAAACAGAAAGTAACACCATTTCCAGATGTTACTAAGCAGCATGTAGAAATAAAGAATGAGGTCACTGAGAGTTGTCCAAAAACAAACACAGAAGCTCCTGGACACGGCAGAGCTGAAGATCATGAAGATGTTATTAAACAGAAAGTAACATCATTTCCAGATGATACTAAGCAGCATGTAGAAATAAAGAATGAGGTCACTGAGAGTTTTCCAGAACTAACCACAGAAGTTTCTGAACACAGCAGAGCTGATGATCATGAAGATGTTATTAAACAGAAAGTAACACCATTTCCAGATGATACTAAGCAGCATGTAGAAATAAAGAATGAGGTCACTGAGAGTTGTCCAAAAACAAATACAGAAGTTCCTGAACACAGCAGAGCTGAAGATCATGGAGATATTATAACACAGAAAGTAACACCATTTCCAGATGATACTAAGCAGCATGTTGAAATAAAGAATGAGGTCACTGAGGGTTATCCAGAACTAATCACAGAAGTTCCTGAACACAGCAGAGCTGATGATCATAGAGATATTATTAAACAGAAAGTAACATCATTTCCAGATGATACTAAGCAGCATATAGAAATAAAGAATGAGGTCCCTGATTGTTGTCCAAAAACAAATACAGAAGTTCCTGAATACTGCAAAGCTGAAGATCATGAAGATATTAGAACACAGAAAGTAACACCATTTCCAGATAACACTACGCAGCATGTAGAAATAAAGAATGAGATCACTGAGGGTTATCCAGAACTAACCAGAGAAGTTCCTGAACACAGCAAATCTGATGTGCATGAATATATTAAAAGTCAGGAAGCCACACCATTTCTGGACAATACAAAGCAGCATGTAGAAATAAAGAATGAGGTCACTGAGAGTTATCCAGAACTAACCACAGAAGTTTCTGAACACAGAAGAGCTGATGATCATGAAGATATTATAACACAGAAAGTAACACCATTTCCAGATGATACTAAGCAGCATATAGAAATAAAAAATGAGGTCCCTGATTGTTGTCCAAAAACAAACACAGAAGTTCCTGAACACAGCAGAGCTGAAGATCATGGAGATATTATTAAACAGAAAGTATCACCATTTCCAGATGATACTAAGCAGCATGTAGAAATAGAGAATGAGGTCACTGGACGTTATCCAGAACTAACCAGAAAAGTTCCTGAACACAGCAGAGCTGATGAGCACGAAGATGTAATATCACGGAAAGTAACACCATTTCCAGATAACACTACGCAGAATATATAAAAATAAAGAATGAGGTCACTGAGATTTATCCAAAAACAACCACAGAAGCTCCTAGACACAGCAGAGCGGAAGATCATGAAGATGTAATAACACAGAAAGCAACACCATTTCCAGATGATACTAAGCAGCATGTAGAAATAAAGAATGGGGTCCCTGATTGTTGTCCAAAAACAACCACACAAGCTCCTGGACACGGCAAAGCTGAAGATCATGAAGATATTATAACACAGAAAGGAACACCATTTCCAGATGTTACTAAGCAGCATGTAGGAATAAAGAATGAGGTCACTCAACGTTATCCAGAACTAACAAGAAAAGTTCCTGAACACAGCAGAACTGATGATCATGAAGATGTAATAACTCAGAAAGTAACACCATTTACAGATGACACAACGCAGCATGAAGAAATAAATAATGAGATCACTGAGAGTTATCAAGAACTGACCAGAAAAGTTCCTGAACACAGCAGAGCTGATGATGAGAATGACAGTGTTATTGGAGAGGAACCCACACTGTTTCCAGATAATACTAAGCCACATAAAGAAATAAGAAAAGAGGTCACTGTTGCAAATCCAAAACTGAGTCAAGAGGCTCCTCAACAAAGCATCACTGGTGAACATAATGTTATCAGACAGGATGTCACACCACTTCCTAAAGACACCAAACAACATATAGAAAAAGAAATAGGGAATGAGGTCACCTATGAATTAAAGCCTGAAGAACACAAGCAAGATGGGTGGAGGAAGAAGGATGGTGGGTGAATATTTTTATATTTTAAGTCTTTGAAGAGAGAGAAAGAGCATGTGAGAGAATGTGACAGCGTGAGAGAAATTTGAGATTTCAGTACCTCTTTATTTTATCAAATTAGATTTATCTACAGCCCGATAATCTGTGTTTTCAAAACACAGAAATAAATTAAATAAATGAAATAAATGCAAAAACGTCTGAGTTATGTATGTAACCCTGTTCCCTGAGAAGGGAACTAGACGTTGTGTTTAGCATAACACTATGGGAGCACCCTTACGCGTGACCGGCATCTGAAGCTTGTCTAAAATCATGCCTTTATAGGCCTGCCATGACCAGGTGATGGATCAGGGAACAACAGATAGTGTAAAAGTAAAGGAAAGTTCTTTATGGTTTAATATGAAGTCTGTCTGGCCTTAGAAGCAACCGTAGTCCCAGCAATCTGGAATTGGAGTAGATGAGAGCTACATCCAGAGTTAGGGCATCTGAAAAGTTCATTCAGGTCTGGCGAGCAGAAAGGATCAGGATCTCTAGTATCTCCATAAAATCATGTGTGGCTCAACAGAAGGATAGAGGGAGAGAAGAGATTGTTAGGACTGTGCTTAGCATAACAGAAAGTCTACATTTTAAGCCTAGACTTAAACACAGAGACTGTGTCTGAGTCCCGAACACTAATAGAAAGACTGTTCCATAACTGTGGGGCTCTTTAGAGAAAGCTCTTCCCCCTGCTGTAGCCTTCTCTTGCTCGAAAGTACCGTCAAATAGCCTGCATCTTTGATCTAAGTAGGCATGGCGGATCATAGAAAACCAGAAAGGTACGCTTACATTTACACATTTACATTTATTAATTTAGCAGACGCTTTTATGCAAAGCAACTTACAAATGAGAAAAATACATGCAAAGCGATACATCAAGAGAGAACGATACATGTAGTGCTACCATACAAGATCCATTAATTGAGTTCCAGAAGACAGAATGTGCACAGAGTAGAGGTGTAAATGCAAATTGTTTTTATTGATTTTTTATGAGTTGGTTAGGTGTTCAGAGAAGAGGTGGGTCTTTAGCTGTTTTTTTTGAAGATGGTGAGAGATTCGTGTGTCCAGATTGAGGTTGGAAGTTCATTCCACCACTGAGGAACAGTTAGTGAGAAGGTTCTTGAAAGGGACCTTGAGCCACGCTGAGTAGGAACTACTAAACGTCAGTCGCTAAATTACCGCAGATTGTGTGAGGGAACGTAGCCTTCAGGAGAGAGCTGAGGTAGGAGGGTGGTGTTCCTGACAAGGTCTTGTAGGTGAGCATCATGGCCTCGAATTTGATGCGGTCAGCTACAAGAAGCCAGTGGAGGGAGATGAAGATTGGTGTGACATGGGTTCTCTTGGGCTGGTTGAAGAGGAGGCGCGCTGCAGCATTCTGAATCATCTGAAGGGGTTTGATGGAGCTGACTGGAAGGCCCAAAAGTAGTGAGTTGCAGTAGTCCAGTTTTGAGATAACAAGAGCCTGGACTAGTATCTGTGTAGCCTGTTCGGTGATGTAGGGTCGGATTTTCTTGATGTTGTATAGGATGAACCTACAGGACCATGCAGTTGTTGAGATGTGGTCTGTAAAGGTCAAGCTGTCTTCAAGAATCACCAAAAGGTTCCTGGCCATCCTAGTTGGCTTGAGTGTGGTTGAGCTGGGCTGTACAGTGAAGTTGATCGAGGGACAGGCTGGGATGACAAGAAGCTCAGATTTTGCCAGGTTGCCGCTTAAGATGGTGTTTCCTCATCCAGACTGAGATGTCCAACAGGCAAGCAGAGATGCGTGAAGAGACAGATGTATCGTCAGGCTGGAAGGACAAATAGAGCGTGGCGTCATCAGCATAGCAATGATATGAGAAGCCATAAGTTGCAAAGTTTCAGAAATACCTCCACTCCATGATACCTTGAAGGATAAGTCAGAGAGATAGGATTCCACTGAGAGTAGAACCGTTCCAGTGATGCCCAGGCATAATAACAAAAAAATCCCAAAAACGCATGTCAAAAATGTTATAAATTGATTTGCATTTTAATGAGGGAAATAAGTATTTGACCCCTCTGCAAAATATGACTTAGTACTTGGTAATGACTTAGTAATTACTTTTCATTTCAATGCCCTGGCTGAGGGAAGTTCCTCCTCCTCCAAACACGGCAAGCAATGAAGGAGGCTAAGTGGAGCTACAGGGACAAGGTGGAGCTTCAGTTCCAACAACATGGCACCAGGAGCTTGTGGAAAGTGTTACTTCTCCACAAGTGTTGGGAGCCGATATCTCTCTGACAGAGGATTTAATATATGCTTTGATACCTAGCATTAGTGATTGCTCTATCACAAACCACTAACTAAAGCAGTGGACTGAGATTGTCCATGGAAGATGCTGCTGCTCTTGGAGGAAAAATCCTGGCAATAGAACATAGTCATAGAACATGATGTCAGGAGAGCCATCAAGAGGGTGAATGTAAAGAAAGAGAGTTGGTTGTCACTTTTCGTGGGCCCTCAAGGATGTGTGCCACACATGACTCCACTATCATGGAGTTTGCTGATGACACCGCTTTGGTGCGACTGATTTCCAAGAATGATGAACAGGCTTATCTAAAGGAGGTTGAAAACCTTCACACAGTGGTGTCAGCTCACCAACCTTTCTCTGAATGTTGGCAAGATGAAGGAGCTGTTGGTCAACTTTCGGAAGATGCGTAAGAGGAACTGCACCACACTCAGTCAACAGGACCCCTGTGAAGAGGTCACCCAAACCACAGCCTGTTCTCAATTCTGTGCTCGGGGAATGCTACCACAGCATGAGGAGCTACTTTCCACAAGTGATTAGGGCTCTGAATGGGACTGATCAGGCATAATTTCTTTAATCTACATTCAATTCAATACAATTCAATTAAATTTTTATTTGTATAGTGTTTTTACTATAGTCATCGTCTCAAAGCAGCTTTACAGAAATAAAACAAACAGGAACAGATAAACAGAGACAAAAAGGTATAAAACAAAATGGAATTTATCACAACTGAGCAAGCCACTGAGTGGCGACGGTGTACAGAAAAAACTCCCTAAGATGTTTTTTTGAGGAAGAAACCTTGAGAGGAACCAGATTCAGAAGGGAAAACCATCCTCTTTTGGGTAACACAGATTGTGAATGTAACACAGAAAAAATTAGAAGTCTGTATGGCCTTAGGAGCAGCCGTACTCCCAGCAGAAGATTTGGGCTCATCCAGAGGTAGAAGGGATCTGGATCTCCAATATCTCCATAAATTCGTGTGGGGCTCGGCAAAAAGAGAGAGAGAGGGAGAAAAACAATTATTAGGACTGTGAAGTAGTGAGATATAATCTAGTCAGGGTAAGCTTGAGTAAACAAATATGTTTTAAGCCTAGACTTAAACACTGAGACTGTGTCTGAGTCCCGAACACTAATAGGAAGACTGTTCCATAACTGTGGGGCTCTATAAGCAGGAACTGCTCTTCCCCCTGCTGTAGCCTTCAGTATTCTAGGTAATGTCAAATAGCCTGCACCTTTGGATCTGAGTAGTAGTGGGGCGGATCATATAAAACCAGAAGGTTGCTTAGATATTGTGGTGCGAGACCGTGTAGTGCTTTATAGCACTACAGGTTAATAAAAGTATTTTAAAATTAATGCGAAATTTTACAGGGAGCCAATGCAGTGTGGATAAGATCGGGGTGATATGGTCGTATCTTCTAGTTCTAGTTAGGACTCTAGCAGCTGCATTCTGGACTAACTGGGTTTATTTATATTCCTACTGGAACATCCAGACAGTAAGGCATTACAGTAATCTAATCTAGAGGTGTGAATGCATGGACCAGTATTTCTGCATCATGTAGTGACAATATGTTTCTTATCTTAGAAATATTTCTGAGATGAAAGAAAGCTATCCTAGTAATATTATCTACATGAGCATCAAATGATAGACTGGAGTCAATAATCACTCCGAGGTCTTTAACTGCTGTACATGATGAAACAGAAAGTCCATCCAGAGTTACTGTGTAGTCAGGAAGATTACTTCTAGCTACACGTGGTCCTAATAAAAGTATTTCTGTTTTATCAGAATTAAGTTAATTCATGGACACACTCACACACCCAGCAACATCTATGAGAATCTGAAGTTTTCTAACACATCACTCATTCCGCACACACATTGCACAGAACAATTAGGATAATTAGCATAAATATACACTATGTGTATAATATTTGCACATATCAGATGCATTTGTATATTGCAATGCACATTATCTGATAGAAAATGTATTTTGTTTTTTTGCACTATATTGTCCTGCACTTTGTCTTATGTGTCCTGCATGTAATGGTTGCACAGTCGAGGAACTTGAATTAGGAATTTCACTGCAAGTATTATACACTGTATAACTCAGTGTATGTGAAAATAAAAAACTTGAACTTTATTTAAAGGGCAAAGCACCTGCACAACTCAAATTGATCAAAAACCTGATTCCAATTAGCTTTTGGAGATGTGAGCACAAAGGTTTGCTTATTATTTCCAGCATGCACTGAGCATTATTTTTCAATATGCTAAATAAAGACCTGAAAACTGCTGTGGTTTTTGTGATATTAGTTTAGTCAAATTGTGCTTGTCTGTAATGGTGATCATAGCATATTTTATTTCTGGTCAATGCAAATCCCTAATAATTCCAAAGGTTTCACAAACTTTTCTAAAAATTTAAAATATAAAACATTAGTGAAATCCAAATAATTTACACTATGGCATTTCTGAATTTTATAGTACCCACACTATACACACACCTGTTGAAGGCCCTGTGAGGCAATAATGACACACTCACTCTCACAGATTTAAGAAACATTTTTTAATTTTTTTCATATTTTTATTTTATATTCTATTCACAGACCACAGCATTCACCTGCAAGAAGAAACAAAAAGCCATGAAACAGGAAAGGTAAGCAGTTACTGCGCCAGTCATATTCTAACCCTGCAATTTATACGATTATGATGAATTATAAGTTTACAAGAGGCAGAGGTGGGTAATAATGCATTACGTTTACTTAGTTAAATTTACTTGTGTAACCTTTTGAAAAAAATTAAGTACTTTTAAGTGTACATTTAACTGGCCATACTTATACTCTTACTCAAGTTCATTTTTAATCACAGAAATGTACTTTCATTTCTCTACATTCTGTGCCGTTCCTCCATTACTGTTAAATGTATATAAGTAGTAATGAATATAAGTAGTTTTAATAATTACTTTAAAGTTACAGTGGTCTGAATGTTCTGAATGGTGAGTGGTCTGCAACTGCTGACCACTGCTCACTTTTTAGATGGCTCAGTCCTGGAAAATAATGTCAGAAGAGTTGGGAGAAGTGAGCATAGTGACAGAGGCAGGACACACACTTCTGTTCTCTTCTGTTCTGTTCCATAGGCAGCTCTTTTATTCTCTGTTTTATTGTTTAAATGCAGATGCTGACACATTTGTTTTTGTTAACATCTTGTGAAAATAAAGACAGTGAACTGTTGTGAAAATGTTAGCTTTTTGGAGAGTGTGTGTGAGTTTGTGATGAAAATGACAGGTTGTGTTATTGTACCCATCCCAGAACTGGGTTATGCCAGGATTTGTCTCTGTCGCATCACTGGAGGTAAAAGTTCCTCATGTCATTACACTTACTGAAGCCGCATCCTCATTGCTTCACCCGCCTAATTTCTGCCCCATTAACATTTGTGGGGAAATAATCATTTATATAGTTAGGTTCTATTGCCTAAATGTTGTCTGTACCAACTAAGTGACTTTCACTTTTTTGATAATGTGACGGTTATCCGCCTGACATTTTGACAGCCAAAATTAAACTATTCTGCTTTCCTTTTTTAGCAATAATTGTGGACTATCCTTTTTATTTGTTGTGTTTTTCACTTTCCCTTCTGCCGTCTTTAAATTTTTTCAAAGAACGCCTTTGTTTTCTTGTCTAAAGACAGCAAGGAGAGGCCATCGGCATTGTCCATCCATCCATCCATCTATCCTCAACTGCTTATCCATAATCGGGTCGTGGGGGTAGCAGCTCCAGCAAGGGACCCCAAACTTCCCTTTCCCGAGCCACATTAACCAGCACTGACTAGGGGGATCCCGAGGCGTTCCGAGGCCAGTATGGAAATATGGTCTCTCCCCTAGTCCTGGGTCTTCCTCGAGGTCTCCTCCTGGCTGGACATCCCTGGAACACCTCCCTAGGGAGGCGCCCAGGGTCATCCTACCAGGTGCCCGAACAACCTCAACTGGCTCCTTTCAACACAAAGGAGCTACTCGAGTTCCTCTCAGATGCCCGAGCTCCTCACCCTATCTCTAAGGGAGAGACCAGCCACCCTCCAGAGAAAACCCATTTCTGATGCTTGTACCCGCGATCTAGTTCTTTCAGTCACTTCCCAACCTTTATGACCATATGTGAGTGTAGGAACAAAAATTGCCCTGTAGATTGAGAGTTTTGCTTCCCAGCTCAGCTCTCTTTTTGTCGCAACGGTGTGGTAAAGTGATTGCAATACCGCTCCCGCGGTCGATTCTCCGCCAATCTCCCGCTCCAATGTCCCTCACTCGTGAACAAGACCCCAAGGTACTTGAACTCCTTCACTTGGGTTATGTTCTCATATCTTACCTGGAGTAGGCACTCCATCAGTTTCCTGCTGTTAGCCATGGCCTCAGATTTAGAGGTGCTAATCCTCATCCCAGCCGCTTTGCACTCGTCTGCAAACCAATCCAGTAAGTGCTGGAGGTCACGGACCGATGATGCCATCAGGACCACATCATCTGCAAAAAGCAGCGATTAAATTCTCAGGTCACCAAACCGCAACCCCTCCCCACCATGACTACGCCTCTATATCCTGTCCATGAATATCACAAACATGATTGGTGACAAAGCGCGCCCTGGCGGAGACCAACTCCCACCTGGAACAAGTCTGACATTTTGCCGAGCATCTGGACACAACTGTCGCTTTGGGTGTACAGCGATTGGATAGCCCTAAGATGGGAACCCTTCACCCCATACTCCCTCAGCACCTCCCACAGTAGACCCCTGGGGACACATGTAGACCGAATGGGCATACTCCCAGGCCTCTATCGACATTGTATTTGCCTAAAATTATCTTAAATAATTTTTGACTAAGATATGTTAAACATTCAATATGGAAAACATCCAACTTGTTCAGTGTGCTGAGTGCAATATGTTTAGTCATGTTTCCTCCATCGTTAGTAATAGCTTTATCTGTGCTAATGTATATTGGTTTTATCTCTGATGGAGAAGATTGCAGCATTAGAGGTGCACATCCAGACTCTAGAGATTGTTAGTGAGACTGAGAGCAGTGTAGTTTCTGTAGGGGAAAGTCTGGGTGTCTCAGGCAGAGATAGCAATCGCCGAAATCCAGCATTAGCACCCTCACTGCGGGGTGAATGGGTGACGACTCTGCAGCATAATTGCAAAGCTAATGCTAAGGCTTGCCACTGGAGCGCACCACTCCTTTCTGAGAAACCTGAAATAGTTCTGGTTATAGTGAAACTTTATCTTAAGGCAGGTGAAATTATCTAGGTGCTTTGGGGCTCCAGCAGCTTTAGTTAGGTGTATCCTGGGAGCCAGGGAACCAGACACAGCAGTTAATCTGAGGGACTTAGTCAAGCACATTTTCACAAGTTTTCAAAGATAATTATTCATGTAAGGAGCTAATGATATTAGCCCTCAGCAGTCAGAGGTTATGAAGAGTAATGTTGTAGAGGTTTGTAAATTAGTGAAGGCCATGTCCAATGCAGTAGTATGCTCTGGCCCCATCCCAATGCAGTGTGGGGATGTAGCTTACAGCAAGTTATGGTCACTAAACTGCTGGATGTCCAAGTGGTGCTCCGAAAACAATGTCGGTTTTGGAGTAGATTTGAGGAAGCGGTACGGTATCCATCCCACTCGGGAAGGTGCTGATCTCATTTCTTGCAGCATAATGCACAGTCTCAGAACATGTCTAGATAATTTTTGACAATCCAGAGCCAAGGCCAGGGAGAAGACAAGCAGGCTAAGCCGACTGTCTGTTCACTGAGTCATCAACTAGGTTCTATAGTATCAAGACTGTGTCTGTTCCCTGAGCTAGACAATAATGTAGAAATTTTCAGAATTTTTTTTAAATAACATAATTACATTTACATTTACATTTATTCACTTAGCAGACTCTTTTATCCAAAGCGACTTACAAATAAGCAAAGCGATATATCAAGCAGGGAACAATACAAGTAGTGCTACTATACAAGATCCATTAATTCAATACCAGAGGAAGCAAAGTGCACAGAGTAGAGGTGTAAGTGCGTTGTGTGTGGGTTTTTTTTTTTCCTTTTTCTAGGAGTTGATTAGGTGTTCACGGAAGAGGTGGGTCTTTAGCTGTTTTTTGAAGATAGTGAGAGATTCTACAGTCTGGATTGAGATCGGAAGTGCATTCCACCACTGGGGAACGGTAAGCTGAAGGTTCTGGAAAGGGACTTTACGCCACGCTGAGTGGGGAACTATTAAATGTCGGCTCGCCGAACGCAGATTGCAGAGGGGAATGTATGCCTTCAGGAGAGAGTTGAGGTAGGAGGGTGCTGTTCCTGACCAGGTCTTGTATGTGAGCATCAAGGCCTTGAACTTGATGTGGGCAGCTACAGGGAAGCCAGTGGAGGGGAGATGAAGAGGGGTGTGACATGGGTTGTCTTGGGCTGGTTGAAGACAATGCCGCGCAAGGCATCTCTGAATCATCTGAAAGGGTTTGATGGAGCTGGCTGGGAGGCCTGAAAGAAGTGAGTTGCAGAAGTCCAGTTTAGAGATGACCAGAGCCTGGACTAGTATCTGTGTAGACTGTTTGGTGAGGTATGGTTGGATTTTCTTGATGTTGTACAGGACAAACCTACAGGACCCTTGCAGTTGCTGAGATGTGGTTCGTAAAGGTCAAGCCGTCATCAAGAATCACCCCAATGTTTCTGGCCGTCCTGGTTGGCTTGAGTGCGAGTGAACTGAGCTGTACAGTGAAGTTCTGGTTGATTGAGGGATAGGCTGGGATGAAGAGAAGCTCAGATTTTCCCAGGTTGAGCTGAAGTTGGTGCTCCTTCATCAAGACTGAGAAGTCTGACAGGCAAGAAGAGATGTGTGCAGAGACAGATGGATCGTCAGTCTGGAAGGACAAATAGAGCTGAGTGTCATCAGCATAACAGTGATAGGAAAAACCATGAGACTCAATCATCTGCCCGAGAGATGTAGTCTAGATAGAAAAGAGGAGTGGACCCAGAACGGACCCCTGTGGAACGCCAGTTGTGAGTTGCTGAGTTTCAGAAATACCTACGCTCCATAATACTTTGAAGGATCTGTCCGAAAGATAGGATTCCACCCAGCGTAGAACCGTTCCAGTGATGCCCAGGTTGGAGAGAGTTGACAGGAGGATCTGATGGTTCACAGTGTCGAAAGCAGTAGAGAGGTCAAGTAGGATGAGGATAGATGATCTAGAGGTTGCTCTTGCTAGTCGTAAGGCTTCAGTGACGGAAAGCAGAGCAGTCTCCCGTGGAATGGTTGCTCTTGAAGCCAGACTGCTTGTTGTCTAGGAGGTTGTTCTGCGTGAGAAAATTGTAGAGTTGATTAAAAACGGCTCTTTCGAGAGTTTTGGAAAGAAAAGGGAGGAGGGAAACAGGTCTGTAGTTGTCAACTATAGCAGGGTTGAGTGATGGTTTTTTAAGGCAGTGGGGTAATCCGGGCTTGCTTAAATGAGGTATGTGCCAGTAGAAAGCGATGTGTTAAAGATGTGTGTGAGTGCAGGTAATAGTGTGGGAGAGATGGACTGAAGGAGGTGAGAACGGATAGGGTCAAGGGGACAGGTTGTGGGACGGCTAGAGAGGAGGAGTTTAGAGACCTCAGTCTCTGAGAGGGGAGAGAAGGAAGTCAGTTTGGAGTTACGTGGAGGAGGAGTCAGTCTATGCATGTCTGGGGTTGAGAACTGAAAAGAGGAAAAAGTTTTGAAAAGAATGCGGGTGTTGGGAGAAATACCAATCTTATCTTGGAAGTATTTTGTTTTAGCAATGAAGATGCTTTTGGAAAAGATGAGAGAAGTGTCTGGTAATTGGTTAGGTCAATTGGATTGTTTGATTTGCGCGCCATTTCCTTTCAGATGCGCTCTTGTGGCCGGTTGCTACGCAAAGCTTCTGAGAGCCAAGACTAGAGGGTGATGTGCGAAGGGTCTGGAGGTTAGGGGCATATGCTGTCAGAGAAGATGTTAAGGTGGAAGATAGCATGTTGGGTGCGGTGTTTACGTTAAGTGAGGAAAAGTGGTTGTTAGAGGGAAGTAAGGTTGTGATAATGGAGGAGAAATGTGAGGGGGAAAGGGAGCAAAGATTGCAACGAAAATAGATGCAAGGAGGAGACAGTGAAGGTGGTGAGGGGAGAGAAATAGAGAACTGGATAAAGAAATGGTCAGAGGTGTGGAGAGGACTAATGAGAAGATTGTGTGTGGTGCAATTACGTGTGAGGATGAAGTCAAGCTGTTTGCTGTTTCGGCTTTGTGGGTTGCTGGTGTGGTGAACTGCTTGAGGTCAAATGTGGGAAGGAGAGCAAGGAAGTCAGCTGCATGTGGCTTGTCTAGATGAATGTTGAATTCACCAAGGACCAGAATAGCAGTTCCATCATCTGGGATGGTGGACAGTAGCGTGTCAAATTCATCAATGAACTTCCCCAGTTGACCTGGAGGACGGTAAACAACAAGAAAGTGCATTTTTGCAGGGTCAGTGACAGTAACAGCATGAAATTCAAAGGAAGTGTATGAGCAAGAGGGAGAAAGACAGGTAAATTTCCATGTTTTGGAGAGAAGCAAACCTGTACCACCCCCTCGTCTGTTGGGGTGTGAGGTATGGGAGAAGTTGAAGTTGGAGGCCATGGCAGCTGGTGTGGCAGTGTTCTCAGCATGGATCCAGGTCTCAGTCAGAGCCAACACACTGAGATTAGAGTGGGTTGCAAATGCAGAAATGAAATCTGCCTTGTTGACAGCAGATTGGCAGTTCCAAAGTCCGATTGAGAACGAGATGGAACCTGCAGAGGCCGGATTCAGAGAGTAGGTTGTCCAAGTTGCATATGTTTATTATATCTCTTACATTTAGAGCACTTATTGTTAATGAAACAATGATCAGGAGTTTAATAAAAGTCCTCCTGGATTACACTTATTTATAATGATAATCCAGCGCTACACAAAACCTAGTCATAAATTTAACTTGTTTGAAGTTCTTACACTAACATAACAAAGGTTACAACCACGCTGACACATAACGTGTAAATATATACGTATATCTTATAACATACTTTTTACCAGGTGGTCCAAAGTAATTTTATAGTACTTTTCACCTACCTATTGACTGTCACTCCCATTCAAACTCTTCACTCTCTTTCTTACCTTTCTTTTTGACTCACAACAAAGATAATACTAACAGCCAGTGTCAGTACAAGAAAAAACTGAATGTGGTACAGTGAAAGCCCATAGTGGCTTGAGAATCTGGAAAAATGACAGCTAAACACTTTATCTCTGTGTAAATATAGACCAAGTTTCTATTTGTAATAAAGATTCAGGTTAACATAACTGTAGATGTAATACTTATGATGATGAAAATGAATTAAGATGAAGTTTGTTCATAGATTTAACTTGGATCATTTCATGTATGTGCACATAGCTTTATCCATATCAAAGTTTCTATTATCGAATCTGTTATAGTAAATGTCTCTGTTAAGATTTTCAGCTCCATTAAGACCATGACATGGCCCACGAGGTAGTCTGATCGGTGCAGACTGTAGGAATTCCGGCGAAGCACAAAAGTCAATATTGCGCACCATATGTAGAATTTCTCCGCTATAGTTATGTGTGGAACTCGGAGGCTGTTTCAAAAAGGGTCTATAATAATTTATGTCACTGAAAAGGAAGAGATATTTTGGTAAAGTTTTTTTTTAACTATATTTTACACACATTGTTTTTAATGAAAAATATTGCATGTTAATATAGTCACAGTGTTTAATGATGTTGATGTCATGGAAAAAATGGTCGTACACAAACATTTTTGATTATAGTTTTCATTAACAAAATTAACAATAGTAAAACGTTTGGATTTTCCCTCAACATGAGCAGAGATCACTGAAGGTGTTTTCCAATCAAAAGGAAGCTGCTTCATAGCCACCTTCTTTGAAGACACCTGCCTCACTAGGCAGCTTTATAACTTCAGCAGGAACCTCAGCAGGCAGCATATTCAGGAGAGCCTTCAGATTCACCTCACATCATCACCTTTGCACACTGAGCATGTGACACTTGTTTCTTTATTATTGTTCACTAATTTTCCTCAGAATGGATTGTATATTATTGGCCACTATTGTTCCTGGTGATTTATACACATTTGGGAATTGATCGAGAACAAAAAACAAACTGCTTCAAACCGCATGCGTAACCCCCGTTCCCTGAGAAGGGACCGAGACTTTGCATTAAGCATAACAGTATGGGAATGCCTTGTGCGCGTGACCACAAGTGGTCTTCCAAGACCACAGCAAGGTCCCAGGAAGGTATTCATAGACTGCAGATTAGCCTCAACCGTTTGACACCATGAACCTCGAAGTTAGAGGATGTTGCCCCACAGAGGCTCCATCAACAGGGGTATGGCTGGCCAAGTAACCTTGATTGTAGAAGGAGCCCAGCCCAGTGAGAAATGTTCTGTAAGAACTCCAGGACTGTAGCTATTGCGAAGTTACTGGGTCTACAGTGGATCCCTGCGGATGGGAATCTCCCAAGGAGTGCCATTTCACAGAGATATTATCTCTCAGACCCATGTTCGAAAGGCGCAAAGGGTGCTTCTAGCAGCGCGGCCTTTGGCGAACTCTTGCTAGAGCTTGTGGGAGCAGAGCGATGGGGGGAGCAGCATACACATGTGACCTCGGCCACATGTGTGGACTCCACCCCAGGAATCTCCCAAGATACAGCTTTATCTTGCTCAGTGTTGACAGGATTGACACTACACCTGTTGGGGATAGAAACGCACTCGTAGTAGTAGAATCCTATAAACCCTAGAAAAGTTGTCCACTGCACCGGAAAGCAAACTTTTCTGAGATCTCAACCTGAGCCCCAAGCTCTTCATATGGGCGAGAACAACATCTCGATGTTGAACTGCCAGTTGCCCTGGATCAAGCTAGAATTAACCAGTCATCCAGGTAGTTTGGTACACAGATGTCCTGGAGTCCTAAAAAGCCAGAGTGACATCCATGCACTTTGTGAAGGTGCGAGGGGATAAAACTAGCGATATTCCTATGTGGTAACATGCACCTTTTAGATCTATCGGCACAAACCAGTTCTCGAACTGGATCTGTCACGATTAGTTTGAGCATCAGCCTCTGAACCTGTATGTCCAAAGAGTATGGTTCAGATGACGCAGATGTATAATTGGGCGCCATACCCCTATTTTTTTGCTGATTAGGTAATAAAGGCTGTAAACCTCCCTCCATGAGGGAACGGGGTACATGTTCCAAGACCCCATTGTCCAAAAGGGAGCTTACTTCCTGCGCTAACGTCGGGCTCTGGTCTGTGCTGACTGCTGTGGTGAGCACACTTGTGAATGGGGGGTTGAGTTATAACTGGAGCAGGTAACCCTTTCTTTTTTTGCCTTTGTTTATTTATTCATTTTCATATGATTACATGTGATTAATTTTTATATGATTCATTTTCATGTGATTCATATTCATGCATGTGGTTCATTTACATGTAATTCATGTAATTCATTTACCTATTCTCCCTCCCTTCCCTTTCCCAAATATATTTCATTGAGAAGAAAAAAATAAATAATAATTATTAAAAATAAATAAATAAATGTAAAATAATAATATTAATAATAATACCCCCCAATCCCCAACCCCCGGCTCATCATGGCTACTCAATAGCTGTCGCTGGTTATATAAAAATTATAAAACCCAAGTAATAAAGTAAAAATAAGAATATAAATAGCCAATTGGAGCTGAAGAGGGACACACCCAAAGTCTCCATAAAACAAAGGAGACAGCAGTGTATCACCCCTAGGGTTGTCCACAAATTGGACCTAGAGTAAGCTAAACAATATTACTAAAAAAAAATAATAAATCCAGTAAGAAAAAAGTCCCCTACTGATTTCAAATCTAATAAATAGTCTGCGTACTTTAACACATATAATGTCCTTACCTTCTTAAAGACTTATAACTTATAATATTACACAGTGTAGCACATTAACAAAAAAAATTAATAATAAATAAAATAAATAAAGATTTTAAAGACTTATAACTAATAATCTTACACAGTGTAGCAACAAAAACAAACAAATAAATAAATAATAAATAAATAGTAATAAAAAAATAAATAAAAATAATAAATAGACAAGATGATTAAAAAAATAATAATAATTTATTCAATAATTAAACAAATTCTAAATGAAGTAATGCACACTATCCACAATAAGAATTTGAATTCTATAGAGCTGGAAGGCCGAGTGCAAATAAGAATAAAGCATATTATCAAATAAATAAATAAATAAATAAATAAATAAATAAATAAATTCTAAACGAAGTGCGCACACTATCCACAATAAGAATTCAATTCTATAGAGCTGGAAGGCCGAGTGCAAATAAGAATAAAAGCATATTATTAAACAAATAAATAAATAATAATGGTAATACTAATAATAAATAAAATAAATAAAAAGCTAAATAAATAAAAAATAAATAATATATAAATAAAGAACACTACACTGTGTAGGTGATGCAGTTCACCCGGTATTAAGAGTTTAACGTATTCTGCTGCTTCCTCCGCTGAAATAAAGTCCTTCTGGACACCGTTGTATGTAATGCGAAGCCGAGCTGGATGAAGTATTCCATAGCGAGCGCTCTCAATACCACGAAGTTGACGCCGAACCTCATTAAACGTGGCCCGGGCCCGGGCTGTCTGGACTGTGTAGTCAGGAAAAAAAGCGAGATGGTCAGATCCCTCACTTTAATCTGCTGGCGCTCTCTCGTGCTGCATAAAATATCAACACAGTCACTGTGATAATGGAATCTGCACCCAATAGCTCGTGGTCGTTCACCAGGCTTCGGCTGAAGGGTCCAGTTGGAGACCAAATGCCTCCTTTAACAAGGCTGCTACAGCAGCGGTTGTACAGGTGTCAGCGCCCTCTGAACTCCGATTATCCTAATGTTATTTGCGCCCATGACCTCGACTCCAGATCCTCACATTTATTCTCTAATTGAGTCATGGTTGCGCGGGAGACTCGATAGTAGTCTTCATGTGAACTATATCATCGGTGCAACCAGAGTGTGCCCCATTTCCCCACAGTACCTTTCAGCGTTGATAAGGTGACCTCGGTAGCGACTTTATCACTAGCCTGCTGTGTTTTCATGGATAGTAGACAGCACATCCCTGAGAGTCTTCGGTTGATTCTCATGGTGAGTCTTCTGGTGCTTCAGATGCTCCGGAAACTCCTGGAACTCCTTCCTAAAATCAGTGATGTCCTTCCACAGTACAGCCAGCAACTCAAGCCTGAATGCGGCGAAGTCAGAGCCACTACTCGGGGACACGACCACGGGTTCACAGGGCGACTATGGATTCATGAGGAGAAGGAGGTGCGGGTGCGGGTTCATGGTGAGAGGGAGATGCGGCTGCAGATTCACAAGGAGATGCGCTCGCGGTGCGCTCTCTAGACCTAAGTTTTGTCTGAATGCTACGACTGGTTTTAGAGTTCTTCCCCGACATCTTTAACGAACCACCGAGTTAAAAGTACAAATAAGGAAATGAAGTAGAATAAGTCAAAATATACTATATATATATAATATTTTATATATAAATGATATATACATTACCAAAGAAAGTGCTAATTAATTACAATTTTTGATCGAAATGAGCAGGAGACTCAAACTTCACGTCTTACTCCATCGAACACCGAATTCCAGGGTAACCCTTTCTATGGTAGACAGAACCCATGCAGACACATTTGGCAGTAGCTTGCACGCTGCCCGATGGTCTTTTAGTGACGTTAGCTATTCCACATTCTATTGGAGGGAAGTATCAGATTTTCGTTGCCCTGGGACAGCTTCGGCCAGGGGAACACGGAAAAGCGGGACTGCCTTAGCTAAGCAGGTCCTACAATAGCACTGGGGGCTACCTGCCCTAACAACCTCATGTCCCCAGATACATCCCTCCACGTTCCCTCAGGACCACTCTTCTTTGCCTGCTTGGCCTTTATGACATTCTCAGATCAGGCCTAACAGCAGACCACGACTGTGGCCGCCCAGTTCCCCTGGCTGTCTGCGGGAGTTGTTGGGCTGCCATACTCACCTTATGGGTCTCCCTCACACTAGTGCTGGCCCACGATGAGCTTGAGACAACATGACATAAGTCGAGCTCACTCAGCAGGTCTGCCTAGTAGGCCTGCAACCCTGTCATTGTCTGCAGTGACCCCAAGCAAGACTACTACTAGATAGGCTTGCCCACCAATGCCACCTTGGATGCAAGCCGTCCCTCGTAATTACCCACCGTCGGGTGAAGAGAGGTAGCAACGCGCCTCCTCCACCTTGAGCATAGCTAAATAGCCATGCGTCGTTCATTCCCACAATGGCCGAATAATCCAACATTGTGGGGTTATGAAAATGGCTTATGAGTGGTTTTCCCCCAGAAGCCTGAGATTTTGTCATAACTTCTGGAAGACAGGGGAGTTTCTGCAGTGTGAGGGATTTACTTTCACTGAGTAATCACTTCAAGCAGCTCTTTATACGCTGCTCTCAGTTTTAACACATCCTTCTAACTCTTCTGAGTCAGAGAGGAATTATTACCCTTTTGGCTTTCCAAAGCGGGAGGAGGATTTGCGACGCGTACTCCAAAATCCAGCGGAGAGCCAAACCCGAAGACAGAGCAGGAGATAGGCAGCGCTCGTCTCCGCTCCTCTTCCGGATTTAAGAGATCCCCGAACCTGAGACCGGTTGGCTGCCTCGGCAGCGGGCGCCTAGATCCGCTAGAGCTTTGAAACCCAACTTGCTCCGGCTTCCGTTTTTTTTGAGAAGTGCGAAGTTGAAGCCGCTAGCTTTAAGGCATTACGCGCAGCCTCTCGAGGTTGCCATCGCATACTACACCACTAACACTTCACCCAGAAAGTGTGCACTTTTCCCCATGATGAAACGGGAGCACGTTACACACGTTCTTTAACTCTTTCTCACTCATTACTTACTCTCCTTTCTTTAAAAAGGATAGAAAAGTTAGGAGATTTGAGAAAATATCGAGTGGAAATGAAGCGTTTTTGTCACACAAACAACAGACATGCAGTCTCGCTGAAGATAATAAGGCTGGCGGCGTGGCTCATGTGACGCGTTTAATTGCAACGTCACGATCATGGCAGGCCGATACATGGAGGCATGATTTTACACAAGCTTCAGATACCGGTCACGCGCACAAAGCGTTCCCCATACTGTTATGTTAAATGCAACATCAAAGTTCCCTTTGAAAGGGAAAGGGGTTTATCTGAAGTTTTTATACTCAGAATAAAGTAAGAAATTAAATAAAACCTCTAAAGAATGATTTGAAATGTCTCCTGAATTATTTGTATTCGTTCCTGTCACAACAATAAAAGAACAAAAACTTAATTCAATAAATTATAGTATTAAAAAAAGGTAGAAACTGAAACTGGTTATATGTTAATATTTATATTAATCTGATATAAAATTTAGAGCATGTGTGTGTGTAAAAGAAAATGTGTTAAACTGGTGTGAATATATTTGATACACACCGTAGGTGGATATCAGCTCATTGTTACTGGATAATGGTTTTTGTTTTATATCTAATGTATTCTTTATATGGCCTGTCACAAATGCACATTTACTGTTGTTTAAAGTAATGAATGCAATGTTTCCACTTTCACCTAACAATTATTTATAAACAGAAAATTACATTTTATTTTACAGAAAACTAGACCTGAGCATGAATTAGGAGAAGGACCAATTTCTGAAAAAAAGAAGCTTGAAAAAAAAAAACTACAGGAACTGTTTATTAGAATTAATCTTAATGAAGAGCACAAACAGAAAAAGAAAATGTCAGATGTTCTTCAAATAACTTCATGTTCGTTACACTGGAAGGAGCCTTGTACAGAGAAAGAATTAGTGGAAACTTTTCTACAAAGGATGCTAATGATGGACTACAGAGCAAGATACATTACCACTGAAGAAGTCTCCAACAATTCAGAGCACACTGACTTAAACACAGGAGATGGAGATGATGATGATGATGATGATGATGATGATGAATTTGATCATTTTCTATCGACGAAGACAGTGTCTTTAGATAGTGAAAGCCATAAATCTCCTGTTCACCCCATGGATTTCCAGATGGCGGTATTCCACTGCTCAGATCATTTCCTAAAGCAGCTAATAGTGAATAAACTGGCTCAGTGTCAGTACGCTCTGCCTCTGCTGGTGCCAAATCTCTTCACCAGAGAGATCGAGTTTCCTCTGTGGACCTTTCGCCAAATCAGGAAGAGCTGGAAGACCACAGACTCCTCAGGTAATGTGATCAGAAAAACCCAGGCTGTTTATGAAGCTGAGATTCCAATGGTGGCTTTCTTCAGGTTCGGCCTGTATCTTCATCCAAATCTCAGCTAATGAACAGCTTGATCAATGAGAAACATCACACATTCTTCCAGACAGTATCAGTCCAGGCAGCAAGAACGTAAGCTTGCTGCTGGATGGAGTGGTGGAGATAGCTTGGTACTGCCCATCTGGGAAGGAAACTGATTATTTCCCCAAGTGTGTTGCTTTCTGTAATCTCCATGGTGATGCAGGAACTTATGAAAGAGCAACTGAGATTCCTGACATGTAAAATGTCCTCAGTGAATGTTGCACTTTTATCTGGTTCTGAAAAAGCAACATATAAGGGGATACTACAGAAGCTCTTCAGAGACACCAAGCCACTGATCTTTCTACTTTCTGAGGATGAATCAGGTTTCACTAGGTCTAAAAATGGAAAATACAGAATTGGCCTTAAAGATAGAAATCAGTCAGATGTAGCCAAGAACCTCAGAATGACTATCAAAGAGTGTCTTTCAAAGTCCTCTTCAAATTTCACAGTTGAAGACTTGTACAAAACTGAAGTGATTACAAAAGATGAAGATGACCCCGAATGTAAGAGAGGGAAAGAATCTGCTGAGAAGATCCTGAGTCAGTTGGAGGGAAATGAAGTGTCCAAATTAAAGGAAAAGCATCTGCCCTGTCAGGGGAAGTTATGGCATGACTGGTGTGAGAAGAACAAAGACCTGCATCAACTTCAAGGAAACAACTTAGAAATGCAAAAGAGTAAAAAACAAACAGAAATGAAGGAAATCCGTGAAGAGCAGCATAAACACAGACTCTCTGGTCTTATGAAACACTTCATTTCCTCACTGAATTGTCTAGGAGGAAATGAAAAATTATTCTTTTTAAAATGGGTTGAGATTTTCCTGGACAAACACACCTCAGATGACCTTTCAGATCTTCACCACAAATACAATGAAAAGTGGACAGCAGTTTTAGACCTGAAGAAGAAACACGATAAATCAGATAAAATGAGGCAGGAGCATAAAGAACTTGAGGAGCTTTCAGAAAAACTGAATGCAGCAACCTTTGGTTTGGAACACATCTTCAGAGAGATGGGTCAGATATATGAGTCTTTCAATTCTGTACAAACACTCAAGATAGTATCTAAAGAAGAAAACATGTCCTCTCTTCCCAAACATGCAGCAGAACTCCTGAAATCTGGTCATCCACTGGAGCTGATGGATGGAGATGCTGCTCATGTTCCTCTGACCTGGGTTTCAGCAGTTCGAATGAACTTGTGAAGATACTGGGAGCCAAGAGTGTTTGTGCTGGCGGTTCTGGGGATTCAGAGCTCTGGGAAATCCACCATGCTAAATGCCATGTTTGGACTCCAGTTTGCTGTCAGTGCTGGAAGGTGCACCAGAGGAGCCTTCATGCAGCTCATCAGAGTGTCAGAGGAGATGAAGAAAGAGCTGAAGTTTGACTACATTCTTATTGTAGATACTGAAGGACTTCGAGCACTTGAGCTCGCAGGAAAATCCACTCAACATCATGACCATGAACTCGCCACATTTGTTGTTGGTCTTGGAAACCTGACCTTGATCAACATCTTCGGAGAGAACCCTGCTGAGATGCAGGACATCCTTCAGATTGTTGTTCAGGCCTTCCTAAGGATGAAGAAGGTCAGACTGAATCCCAGCTGTTTGTTTGTCCATCAGAATGTCAGTGACATCACAGCTGGAGAGAAAAACATGGAGGGAAGGAGACGTTTACAGGAAAAACTGGATGAAATGACAAAATTAGCTGCAAAAGAAGAAGACAGTGAAGCTGAGTGTTTCAGTGATGTTATTGAATTCAATGTACAAGAAGATGTGTATTATTTTGCACAGCTCTGGGAGGGCAGCCCACCAATGGCACCACCAAACCCGGAATACAGCAGAAATGTCCAGGATCTAAAGAACGCCATTTTTAATAAAGTATCCAAGTCTCCCGGTTCGACTCTCTCTCAGTTTAAATCACGCATTAGTGATCTCTGGAATGCATTACTCAATGAGAACTTTGTGTTCAGCTTTAATAACACACTGGAGATATCAGTGTACAGAAAACTGGAGAATGAGATTGGAAGATGGACCTGGACCCTCAGAAGTGCCATGTTAGATACTGAAGAAAAACTTCACAACAGAATTGAAAATGAAAAACTGAAAAAAATTGAACATAAAGATCTTTATTCTTCCATGAAAAAGTCCAAAGAGGAAGTGGACCAATCAATGAAGAGTTATTTTGATGAGGACAAAGACAAAGAAATTCTAATTCAGTGGAGACTGAGATGTGAAATGAAAATCACACAGCTTTATGAAGACCTCGTCAAAGACACAAAACGAAATCTGAATGAAGTTATACATCAGCTACAGGCACGGGAGAGTTTTGAACATAAAAGGAAACAGTACAATACAAAACTGTTCAATCTGAGCAAAGAGCTCGCTCTGAAACTCAAAACCACAACAACTGATGAACAAGTTCTTAAAGATGAATTTGATAAAGTGTGGGACAGATGCGTCACTGAACTGACACAAGACCCCCGAGAGAACGTTTGATTTTTGGAGGATGCTGAACAGATTCTGTCTGTGGAAATGAACACGCTTTTGTGTTTGAGCGATAGTCCAACACTACAGACACATAGACAGACTGGGAGATTATTCATGTTACATTTCAAAACTCAGAGGTAAAATTCCTCTTCATTACATTCCTGGCATGAATAAACCTTCTTCTGAAGACAATGATTTAGTAAGATCTCTGGCCATAAATCTGATCAGAGAATCCAAGGGATTAATCAGTGAGATCTGTAACAACATCAGAAGACTCGGTACAAAGACAGCTACATACAGGAAATAACAGACCAGGTCAGGAAGAGAGTTGAGGAACATTACAGTGGAAACCAGAGAATTCATCTCAAAAAGGAATTCACTCTGGATCTCTGTCTTCATGTGTGTGAATGTGCGAGTCACAGATTTACTGAACATCATAAACAATTCAGGGATGGAAATGATCCTAGAGTTTATCTGTCCAAGCAGAAACCACAATATTACAGTGTCTTTAAAAACTACTGCAGAGGAGCAACAACAACAACAGTGTTTGGTGAACTGATCTGCAGTAACCTGAGAGAGTCCATCCTGCAAGCGGTTTACAATAAAACTGCTAGAGATCTGGCAGATCAGATGATATCAGACATGCCAGAGTTTAATGGTAACAGATCTAACCTTGAGAAACACATCCTGAAATGTCTGGCAGAGGAGGAGAACTTTGAGAAGTACATGGAGTACATTCATAATCCCCAAAAGCACTTCAAACACTTCATTACAGAGAAGGTTAATCAGTACATTACTGAAAATAACACCAGAGTTCTGAACCTTTTTAAAGGAAATCTAAAAGACAAAGAGCAGAGAGTAATAAATGCTGTTTACATTGCAGCTGAAGAGGTGAAGACCAGGCGTGGTGATGCAGACATGTGGCTGAGAAGTTTTACCAGTTCACTAAAAGATGAACTGAGTTTAAAAGAAATAACCTTCACTGATCAGAAAGAAAATTACAGACTGTGATTTTCTACAGCAGGTCGTTAGTGAAGGTCTCACCGAAATGATGTCAGAGCTCCACAAAACTTTAACAGTGTAAAAGACATCGAAATGGGAGAAGTTCAGGAAGAAACCAGATGAGATTCTGATTGAACACCTCTGTTAGTGCTGCTGGGTTCAGTGTCCATTCTGTAACGCCATCTGTACCCCCACACAATGGAGGATCATAATGGAGATCACAGTGTCCCCTTACACAGGGTAGATGGTATCAATGGGTGGAGGTACGGAGGTACCACTAACCTTTGCTCTCATTTCTGCACAACAAATGTGCAAAGTAATAAATCTTTCTACCCCAGTCATGATACAGATGAGTCAGTAACTTACAAATCATACAGAAGAGCAGGAGGAGTATATAAGACCTGGAGTATCACCCCTGATAATTCACAGCTCGCATACTGGAAATGGTTTTGTGCAGATTCCAGAAAGACCTGGAGAATCACTATGAGAAAAAATTTCAAGGTCGTGGGTGAGATCCCCAGTGAATGGAGAGAGTTCACTAAAGAACAAGCTATTGAGACTTTAGATGAATATATCTGATGTAAGACACAATTCTCCTAAACAGAACCTGGCAGAAACAGCAACTTAATCATGAACCAATCATAAATAAAGAAGATCAGCCTGTATTAGTGGTGACACAAATGATAAATATTATTTCTTTAGATTATATTTAGACTATATTGATTAATAAATATACTAGAAAACATACATATAGATTATAGTCAGAATAATTACTGTATATATCACTGTTTTATGTGTTGTTTTTCTGTATCTACACAGCATTTAAACATCACATTATATCAGTGAGAATATTAATCCTAGAAAGTAATTGAGTATGATATGATCCTTTTTTTTAATTAATGTGAACCTTATAAAACCGTGAATAGATGCCTTTAACCAACAAGTGACACAGGACCCAGTCAAAGATCTGATCACAGAGCTGCGGAGCTGCGGTTAAGAATCTCCCCTCAAGAACAGATCACTGAGGATCCTTTAACTCTGGGATGAGTCATTATTAATTTTAATGAAGCTTTTCCGCAGGATGCTACATAACTCCCACAGTATGTTAACATTTACTCTCTCTTGTTTTTTTGTATCAAGACAACATAACATGTTCAAATTCATCACATTATATAAAGAGAATATTAATCATGCACTGTGTTTGATTATATGATTCTTGTTCATTTGGTTTGAGGGTCATAAATAAAAGTATACATATATAAATAATAAGATAATAAAGCAAAGACATGCATGGTAAACTGATTGTCCGTAGTGCATGAATGGGTGTGTGAATGTGTATGTCATGGTGCCTGCAATGTACTGGCACCCTGTCCAGGGTGTACCCGCCTTCGTGCCCAGGATAGGCTCCAGGTTCCCTGTGACCCTAAAAAGGAATACGTGATAGAAGACCGGATGGAAGGCTCCCGCGTCCGCCCCCATCCGTGTACTAAACTACCTGGATGACTGGTTAATTCTAGCACGAAGGGAACAGGCGGTTCAGCATCAAGATGTTGTTCTCACCCACATGAGGAGCTTGGGGCTCTGGTTGAACCTCAAGAAATGTATGCTTTCTGCTGTGCAGAGGACAACTTTTCTAAAGGTTATATGGGATTCCTACTATGCTGAGGGCGTTTCTATCCCCAACATGCATACAATCAATCCTATCAACTTTGAGCAAGATAAAGCAAGGTCGGATATCCCCTCCAGCCTTTATGGAGGCTGTTGGGCCTTATGGCAGCAGCAGCCAATGTTTACCATTGGGCCTATTGCACATGAGAACCGTTTCAGTGGTGGCTGAAAAGTCGGGGTTTCACCTGAGGATGAAACCTCTGAGAGTAATCAGAGTTGCGTGGCGATGCCTACGTGCTTCTGACTATTGAGGTGCCCGCAGTCCTAGCCTCGGGCACACTCTAGGGGCGTCCCCCTTACCGCAAGACAGTAATGACAGATGCGTCCCTCACGGGCGGGGGCGGCGGTCTTAAATGGCGTCCAGCTCACGGTCTTTGAGCCGCCCTCATCTGAAGTGGCATATAAATCGCTAGAGATGCGGGCCATATTCCTAGCACTGAAAATTTTTCTCCCTTCAGTTGAGAGGTCACAGTGTGCTTGGTGGGACAAAAAACACCGCTGGGCTCTTATATAACAACCACCAGGGGGGGTTATGTTCACGCCCCTGTTCAGGCAGGCACAACTAATTCTCCTCTGGGAAGAGGGAAAAGTTCTTGTCAGTGATTGCAATGTGCATTCCAGGCAGCCGGAATGTAGGGGCAGATATCCTGTCGAGGCAGTGGCTGAGGCCGGGGGTTGGAGGCTCCATCCACAAGTGGTGGAGTCCATATGGCAGAAGTCCGGACAAGCGGAAATGGATGTGTTCTCCTCCAAGGAGACAAACACACTGCCCGCAGTGGTTCGCCCCTCACCTCCTGCACCATTGGCGGGACGCGGCTGCAGTACTACGTGGCTGAGGTCACGTCTATACGCTCTTCCCCGATTGCTCTGCTCCCACAAGTTCTAGCAAGAGTTCGCCAAGACCGTCTACATCCGCTGCTAGTAGCACCTTATTGGCCAGCTCGAATATGGTATTTTCGGAGATAATGTCCCTGCTCAACGGCACTCTAGGAGAATTCTCATCCGCAGGGGACCCACATCCGGCTGATCTAATCACCCTCAGTCAGAACTATGCATACTGTGGGTCTGGCCCCTGAGGGGCACCAGTTCATAGATTCTGGTCTCAAAACTGAGGTTGTGGAGACCTCGATGTTAGAACACTAGAGCACCATCCGTACGAAATTGTATGCGCTCAAGTGGCGGCTTTTTGTCTTGTGATGTGAGGAACGCCACAGTTAGACTCAGTGAATTTTGCAATAGCTACAGTCCTGAGTTCCTAAAGAACGTTTCTCAGCAGGGGTTGGCTCCTTCTTCAATCAGGTTTTACGTGACCACCGGTTCATGTGTGTGGTGTCAGACGCCGAGGCCCATCTGCAGGCCGTGAGTACCTTCCTGGGACCTTTTTCTGGTCTTTGAAGGTCTGTCAGGGGGCCCCATTTGAGCCCCTTAGAGTCAGCCTCTGAGAAGCTTCTGACTCTAAAGGTAGCTCTTCTACTGGCCCCTAACATCTATCACGCAGTGGGAGATCTCATGCCTCTCTGTTGCCCCTCCTGCCTTGATTCGCCGCCATGGACTCAGCCCCTGCCCACCCTGTGGTGTTGCAGGCCTTCTGCCCTCCTCCGCCCCCCACACCAGAACAAGAAAGGATGCACCTGCTGTGTCCAGTAAGGGCTCTCTACTTACGCCCACTGCCCCGGCCAGTGGCGTAAGTCGGAGCAGCTGCTGGTCCGTTTTGGTGGCAACAGTAAAGGTGATGCTGTTTCAAAGCAGCACATCTCTATTGGATAGTGGAAGCATCTCCTATTGCTTACAAAGCACGCAGTCTCGCCACGCCTCAGGGCGTAGAGCCCATTCCACTAGGGCGGTCTCCTCCTCGAAGGCTTTGTCCAAAGGGGGTATCCTTGCAGGAGTGTGTGTGTGGCTGCAGGTGGCATATGCCCCACATTCATTCTTTGTTATTACAGCCTGTATATTCATTCCTCCCCGGCTCGAAGTGTCCTGCAGTGACCCTCAGGCTTGGTTTTTTTGAACATTCCTGTCCAGTGTAAATCCAAACTCCTCCTCAGATTATGAGGTCTTCTGCATGTTGTTGTTGTTTTAAAAATTCTCTAATTTATTAAATAGACATTAAAAGGGCAGTGGTAGCTTAGTGGGTAAGGCTCTGGGTTATTGATAGGAAGGTTGGGGGTTCAAGCCCCAGCACTGCCAAGCTGTGCCACTGTTGGGCCCATGAACATGGCCTCTTAACCCTCCCTGCTCCAGGGGTGCTGTATCATGGCTGACCCTGTGCTCTGACCCCAGAATCCTGCGCAGGCTGGGGTATGTGAAGAAAACAATTTCACTGTGCTCTACTGTATATGTGACCAATTTTTTATTTGACAGTAGGAGAGAAAATAACTGCCATTTCAGCACTCAAGTTGGACCCATAGCTAGGACCCCATTCTCCTTCACCATTTTACCCGTACCATTGCTTAGGTCACTGTGAGTCTCTTGCAACAGGATCACATTCATATCTTTTAGCTGTACTATCTCAGAAAGTAACCTGTTTTTTCTTCCACCCCTCATTCCATTGATATGTATAGATCCCACCATGTAGACTCCATAAAGAAAAGGGAGAGGAATAAAGAGAAAGTACATTAAAAAGAGAAATTTAATCAACATTGATGTTTGAGCTTTTATTTGCCTCGGTTATTCTTTCATTCCCTGTTTGTTTCCTTTGTCTAATGGTGGTTAGATGCTTATACTCGATATTTCTTCTGTTGTGAGAGCTCATCGTAATTGCTAGTTTTCCTTGCCATTATAACAAATGCAATGTATTTTTAGGCTCTGAAAGTAAGTCACTGAGTTCTACACCTGTTTTTCCTTTGTCTCATCTAAAAGGTAGTTAATCTCTTTAAGGGTATACAAATCTTGTTCAGCCACACTTCCTATATCTGTATCTGACCAGTGTTCTTCATCTCTCGACCCATCTCGCACATTGGGACATGTCATCTAACCTCATCAGGCTCATTATCTTCTGTTTGGTTGATTAGATAATTACATGAATAAGTAGGTGTACAGGTGTTCCTAAACAGTGCCCAGTGAGTGTATGTTAGCACAGATGGTGAAAATACAAATTAAAAATGAGTTATATTCAGAACTTTACTTTTACATAAAATGCAATATGTAAGAGAGGACATATACCAATCTAGCCACTTTATAATGGACACATTCTCATTTGTACAATTATTTCATCATGTAGGAATGATGAAACTGAATCCAATTACGTGAATTGCAGCCCAAAGCATAACAACCTGTATATCTGCAAATTTAGTCATATTTCTTATGAAATTATTGTAAATCAAATAATTATTCAGCCTGTTATTATAATGTTACACTTAAAAAATATATATATTCCAATGGCAGATAATTTTCTACTTTGCTACTTATAGTAGCACTACTTGTATTGTTCTCTGCTCGATATATCGCTTGCTTATTTGTAAGTCACTTTGGATAAAATTTCATTACTCGATATGCCTCTTCCATACATATACTCACTTGTCATAAAATTAGTTGTCATAGCAACAGGACAACACTGTCAGCTTGCTAAAGTGTAGACCTGTTGTAGTGTAAGGAAAGTTCCTGGTGTTGTCTGTCAAGATCTCCAATAGATGAGATAAACGAGCACAAGATCTGTTTTGACAGTTTGTTAATGAAAGTGAAAGATGTTTCTGTTTTGGTTTGTTACTGGAGCAACTGTAAAAAATAAAAATAAAATCAGGATGTGTTGAAATAGCGATCTAGATATTGATGTAAATCTTTTCTGGATGATCAAAATTTCCAACTTCACCCAGAAGTACGATGCTTGAAGAATCATGAGGCCAAGAGCCAGAGTAGAGACAAAGATGGTTTATTATGCACACAAAAGCCCTGGGAACTACGCTTGTTTCATAGACTTAATCTTATTCTCAACATAAGTTGGATACAGTTGGGTTTTATACACATATGTACATGCAAGCAAACATACCCAAGGCTAGTTAAGGAAAACATAATAGAAAACACCCTGACAAAACCCATCCTGGGACCATGAATGAGAAAAAACCCACTGAACTGATCTTAAATGACTGTATCATAATAATGGAAAATAAGGAAAGATATTTCACAATGAGGGGCACACGGTGGCTTAGTGGTTAGCAGGTTTGCCTCTACACCTCCAGGATCCGGGGTTCAAGTCCCACCAGGGGACATGTGTGCGGAGTTTGCATGTACCCCTGTGCCGCGTAATCTCCGGTTTCCTCCCTCAGTCCAAAGACATGCATGGTAGACTGATTGGTGTGTTCAAAGTGTATGAATGGGTGTGTGAGTGTGTATAAAGTGCGCCCTACGATTGACTGGCACCCCTCCCAGTGTGTACCCTGCCTTGTAACCGATGCTCCATTCAGGATGCCCCGTGACCCTGAGTAAGCAGTAGAAGATAAATGGATGGATGGATGGATTTCACTGATGACCCTAAAATTATCCATTAAAGCAAGCTTAACTGTTTTATACTATTCCTATGTACTATAACCACGGGGCCAGGTAATTATCCTTAAAAGAAGGATTGGTCACACCCATTTATCTGCGCATCAAGCATGTTTAAATTAGATAAAATCAGATTAAATGTAGGCATTAGGCCAATCAAAGAGTTAAGAAAAATTGTGGTTTCTGCTACTGGGGCCTGGGTCATGCTGTTAGAGAAACACAGAAAGCAACAGCCGAATTATGACATAAATTAACAGGAGGGTGACAAAGAACACCATGAAACCCAGTAGAGTTTCCTGGCCACCCGCCACAAGGAGTCTAGCCAGATAACCAACCAATCAGTGTTAACCTGATCAATAGCGTTCACATGATCAATGCGTAACTCACCTAGGTCATTAGTGTATCATGTCAAATTTAAAGTAGGGTCAAACACATCTGTACAGCCGCTCAGACCTACCACTGCACTGGTACCTCCCCTTGTTGTGCTAAGATTTCACATAAAGTGACCTGATTCTGCAAATCATCATCCGATGTGATGGATATGAAGCCTTAGGATTATTATACAGTACATTAGCTTAATTTCTTCATGAGATAACACAAATTTGCTCAAGGCTAATCATAACACCATAATATCATCAGAAGAATAAATCTGAGTGGAAGTATCCCCCCAACTCACATGATATATTTTATTTACCACCCCTTATTAAGTGTCCCAGTAACTTAAGCACATAATCTGAATGATGACAAAATAGTATAGATTTTCCTGATGTGCCTTAGGAAAAGTCTTAAACTTAATTTCAGAATTTAATAAACATGTTTCTAACTCTTGGAATTTAACTGTGGGAGGTGAATAAGTTTTCTCTTGACTCTTTGTAGCCCCTCATGAATAACAACTTTCGAGATACACTTCACTTCGTTTTTCCTGCAAAACACAAACACACACAAAGGCAGATTCTTGTGATATTCTTTTTTTCTTCTCAATCTCCAGGAATTAATATGGACTTATATAGATGTTTATTTATATATATATATATATATATATATATATATATATATATATATATATATATATATATATATATATATATATATATATATATATATTACCACAGTAATGAGTTACCATCTCTTTCCCTGCCTAACTTGGATCCTTTCCTATGAGAAGAGGATTGAGCTTAATGTATGTTGAATCACTGCTCTGGCTCAACGCATTAATCCCTCTTAATTACCACCCACTATGCTCAGGTTGGACATCCCTCATTATTACTCTATTAATTTAGTGTTTAAATGGGGATAGGTTTGTATCTCAATAAGGTTATCCAAATGTGCTATGAGGGAATATTTATACTGTTGAATAATAATATTCTATTCTGGATAAAATAATTAAACAAAGCACTTTGCAGTCAGACCGGACTGACTGTCCTGTTAGTGTTAAAGTGCAGGAGTGGATTTATAAAGTAATAGTAAAGCTCCACT
Organism: Ameiurus melas; assembly: GCA_012411365.1. Taxonomy (NCBI): domain Eukaryota; kingdom Metazoa; phylum Chordata; class Actinopteri; order Siluriformes; family Ictaluridae; genus Ameiurus; species Ameiurus melas. Next base: position 29,738,754 of record CM022765.1, read on the forward strand.
TATACAAGGGAAAAGTATCATCTTTCTATTAATCAGAGCTTTTAGATCACCCTCAATCCCACAGACCATTTCAGTACAACTAAATAATTCAATTAAAAGTGCAATTTTTTAATAAAAGTGTATTTGTAGCCATTTAAGAACAGTTTTGTAGAATTCTGAGTCTACTTTCCAGTGGCAACTAAAATGTCCCAAGACAGAAACAGTTTGAGTTTATAGAATTGAACTTTTATTTTTGTGTTCTTTATATGAAGCAAGAACTGCCTTTCAACAATGCACTGTTAAGGCACAAGAAATCCGGTAGACAGGAGAGAGAGAGAGGAGAGAGAGAGTTTATTTACCTATGCATGAAGCATGAGACTGATTTTTGTGTGTCATGGATTTCAAGGGAATTAACTCCAGCCCCACTTCTGGCTAACAGTGTGAGCAGGTTTCACTTAGAGAAGATAACTTAAAGCAAACAGCAACTGGAAGAGAGCAGAGAGAAAGAGCATTGCTAAACGGGAAGATGGAAGAACAATGTTGAAAACCGTCTTTACACAGGTTTGGAGGGTTTAAATTAATTACTTTATTAACTCCTCTTTAACCCTTTTAAAATTCGTGGTGATGGTATACTGCTATATAAGACAAATGTCGTATACTGAACCTTCTTTTTATTTAAATCTCTTGGTTTAATAATTTGACAACTCCAGCAGGAAACTTATGGGTGTGGCTCAAAAGGAAGAACAAAATGTGATCTTTACGTGTTCATACAGAATTGTGGAAAAGAAACAAATGCAAACAATAGCAAATGAATTTGTAATCAAAGATTACGATTAACATTTATATAATATATTGTTTATAGTAAAGTTTTTCAAAAATATTTTTCTATCAAACAAAACTTACTACAGAGTAAATATTCTATTTGTAATTTAACTCTGCCTTAAAACAGCATCTCTCACTGCTCTCTTCAGCACTTAACAAAGGATTATAGTATAAAATGGTATTGTACATAAGACAAGTACACACTACATGATTTTACCTAATCACAATTTTAGCAACGGCGTAGGTTTGGTCCTCCTCAGTAATGATAGGGACACGTACCACCCCGGAAAAAAAAAAGGACTGTTTAATGTTGACATCCAATTGGTTTATTAAAATATAACATCTATATTTACTATATCTATATTATCTATTATATATATTTTAAGATCTGTGTTTACATTTAAATACAAATTAAAACAAATCAACAGACCAAACCTTAACCCTCACCTGAAGCCCTGAAGGTCCAGCTGCTTCTCCCTCAACTCCGCCCTACGGCATCTTTAGGCCTACTTGATTTCTGAGTTTCCTTGTGTAATAAATTATGCACTGACGAAGATACATAAACATACAAAGCAACTTTGATCCCATTTATTTTGAGGAAATGTTACTATTGGAGTGAATACGATCTCATGATGTTTTTGATGTAAGATTTATTTCAAAACAAACTTATGACCAATATGTTGACTTTCAAAGGTTATACTGTATATTTGCTGAACATCCTAAAGACTGACTTTCATGCTGATGCGTCCCTACAAACTCTCACCTGAAATCCTGAAGACACAGCTGTTCCCTTTCAAAGGGAACTTCGACGTTGGTGCAGCAGTATGGGAATACAGCAAGAGGACCAGGAGTTTGAAGTTGTGTAAAATCATGCCTCTACTTATAGGCCTGCCATGATCAGGTGGACATGGCAATTAAGCGCTCGATGATATATATATATGGCACCTGTGAACCACGCCGCCAGCCTTATTATCTTCAGCAAGACTGAATGTCTGTTGTTTGCGTGACAAAAACGCTTCATTTCTACTCGAAATTTTCTCAAATCTCTAACTTTTCTATCCTTTTAAAGAAAAGGAGCGTAAGTAATGAGCGAGAAAAGAGTTCAAGAAGTGTAACGTGCTCCGTTTCATCATGGGGGGAAAAGTGCACACTTTCGGGGTGAAGTGTTAGTGGTGTAGTATGCAATGGCGGCCTCGAGAGGCTGCGCATGGTAACGCCTACATTAAGCAGCTCAACGAAAAAAAAAAACGCTTGAGCGAAGTCGATTTTTCAAAACCTCCTCGCTGGATCTGGGCCGCTGCTGAGGCAGCCAACCGTCTCAGGTTCGGGATTTCTTAATCTGGAAGAGAGCCGGAGGAGCTATTTAGCTAGTGCCCGAGGTGGAGGAGGCGCTGTTGCTACCTCTCCACATGCAGGTAATTACGCCGGGGCCGGCTTGCATCCAAGGTGGCATTGGTGGCAAGCCTATGCAGTAGTAGTCTTGCTTGTGGGTCACTGCAGACAGTGACAGGGTTGCAGGCCTACCAATCAGACCTGCTGAGTGAGCTTGACATATGGCAAAAAAAAAAGCACTAGGGTGAGGGAAATCCAGAAGGCAAGTGTGGGAGCCCGGCCAACCCCTGCAGACAGCCAGGGAACCGGCGTCACAGTCTGCTGTTAGGCCTGATCTGAGAATGGTCATAAAGGCCGCGGTGGCAGAGATGAGCCGGGTCCTGAGGGGCTGTGGAGGGATGTATCCCGCGGGTATAGAGGTTGTTAGGGGAGGGTAGCCCCAGTACTGTAGGGCCTCCCTAGCCAAGGTGGTCCCCTAGTTTCGGGTTCCCCTGGTCCAGCTGTCATAGGCACAAAAATCTGATGCATCTCTCCAATAGAATGTAGGCGAAGCTAACATCACTAGAAGACCATCGGGCAGCATGCAAGCTACTGCCAAATGTGTCTCCCCATGGGTTCTCACCATAGAAAGGGGTTACCGGGTCCACTTTATAGGCTCCACCCCCCTGCCCGTTCACAGGTGTGCTCACCACAGAAGTCATCACAGACCCTTTTGGACAATGGGGTCCTGAAACATGTATATGTTCCCCTCGGGAGGGAGGTTTACAGCCTTTATTTCCTGTTCTGCAAAAAGGGTGGAATATGCGGCCAATTTTGATCTGCATCATCTGAACCGTACTCTTCAGACATACAGGTTCAGGGGCTGAGTTCAAACTTATCGTTCTCCACAGATCCAGTTCCAAGAACTGGTTTGTATGAGCAGAGATATGGTATAAAAGAGTTCCGGATAGGATATTGCTAGCTTTATCCCCTCAGACTTTCACAAAGTGCATGGATGTCACTCTGGCTCCATTGGGACTCCAGGCATCTGTGTACCAAACTTACCTGGACGACTGGTTAATTCTAGCACGATCCAGGAGCTGGCGGTTCAACATTGAGATGTTATTCTCACCCCTGAAGAGCTTGGGGCTCAGGTTGAATCTCAGAAAAGTTGGCTTTCCCTTGCAGTGGAGCCAACTTTTCTAGGGTTTATAGGATTCTACTACGATGAGGGCGTTTATCCCCAACAGGCATAGTGTCAATCCTATCAACACTGAGCAAGATAAAGCTGTATCTTGGGGAGCCTAGGTGGAGTCCACACACATGTGGCCGGGGTCACATCTGTATGCTGCCCCTATTGCTCTGCTCCCACTAGCTTAGCGAGAGTTTGCCAGATAGTCTGCTAGTAGCACCCTTTTTGGCAGCTCGAACATGGTTCTGAGAGATAATAGCTCTGTGAGATGGCACTCTGGGAGATTCGCCATCCACAGGGATCCACTGTAGACCCAGTAACTGCGCACAGCTACAGTCCGGAGTTCCTAGCACAAACACTTCTCAGCGGGGTTAGCGCTTGCCAATCAGGGTTATGTGGCTGCCATTTCTGGCCAGCCGACGCCTGTTGATGGAGCCTCTGTGGGGCACCATCCTCTAACCGCGGTTCATGCGTTCTCATGGTTGAGGACATCTGCAGGCCGGTCTTCCTTGGACCTTCTATGGCCCTGGAAGGTCTGTCGGCTGCCCCATTCGAGCCCCTAGAACGGATCTACCGTCGCAAGCCAGAGGGCTGATTTATCATGCCGGACAGAAATTCCGGGCAAGGGTTGCCCCTGAGGGGCACCAGTTCATAGATTCGGTCTCACAACTGAGATTGTTGAAACCATGTTAAAAGCTAGAGCACCATCCACAAGGAAAGCGTATGCACTCAAGTGGCAGCTTTGTCTGTGGTGTGAGGGACATCAGCTAGACCCAGTGAACTACGCATAGCTACGGTCCTGGGAGTTCTTACTGAACATTTCTCAGTGGGCTAGGCTCCTTCTTACAATCAGGGTTGCTTGGCCACCATTTCGGCTAGCCATGACCCTGTTGATGGAGCCTCTGTGGGGCAACATCCTCTACCTTGAGGTTCATGCTAGTGTCTGGAGTGGTGTCCATTCACGCAGGCCACACCATACCTTCCTGGGACCTTCTATACCCTGGAAGGTCTGTCGGCTGCCCATTCTTCGAGCCCATGGAGTGTGGATCCTTCCACAAGGAAATCATATGCACTCAAGTGTCAGCTTTTTGTCCTGTTGCATGAGAAACATCACCTAGACCCAGTGAACTGTGCAATTGCTACAGTCCTGAGTTCTTACAGAACGTTCCTCAGCGGCTGGCCCTTCTACAATCGGGGTTATTGGGCCGCTGTTTCTCGACCAGCCATGCCCCTGTTGATGGAGCCTCCATGGGGCAACATCCTATACCTTGAGGTTCATGCATGGTGTCAGACGCCAAGGGCCCATCTGCAGGCCACGCATACCTTCCTGGACCTCCCGTGGTCCTGGAAGGTCGGTCAAGTGGCCCCATTTGAGCCCTTAGGTGGACCTACGATGCCAAAAACTCAGGGGTTGATTTATCATCCTGGCAAGAACTAAGGAAGCTATGTGGGTCTGACCCCTGAGGGGCACCAGCTCATGATTCTGGTCGCATGAACTGAGGTGGTAGAGACCTATGTTAAAACGCTAGAGCACCATCTGGCGAAGGAAATTGACAAGCTAAGTGACACCTTTTTGTCTGGTGGTGTGAGGAACGCCAGCTACACCCAGTGAACTGCCAATAGCTACCGTCCTGGAGTTCTGACAAGAACGTTTCTCAGCGTGAGCTCCTTCTACAATCGGGTTATGGCTGCTGTTTACGCGGGTCAGCCCTGCCCCTTGTTGGATTGAGCCTCTGTGTGGCAACGTCCTCTACTTGAAGTTACAGTGGTATGTCAGATGGCTGAGGCCCATCGTAGTCCATGAGCACCTTCCTGGGACCATTCTGTGGTCTTGGAAGGTCTGTCAGGGACACCATTTGAGCCCCCTTAGAGTCAGTCTCTAGAGCTTCTACCCAAAGGATGCCTTTGCAGGCCCCACATCTCTACAAGGTGAGTGCATGTCCCTCTCCCTGTTGCCCTCCTGCCTTGATCTTTACCCCCTAGATAAGCCAAGTCCTTCCTGTATCCTAGGCCGGATTATATTCCCTAAATGCCTACATTGGCTGCCCAACCCTGTAGTGTTGCAGGCTTTCTCCCCTCCTCTGTCCTCCACACAGAACAAGAGAGGATGCACCCGGCCAGTGTCCAGTAGGGGCTCTCTGTACTTACATAGTTCCACCGCTTCCGGCCAGTGGCGTAAGTCCGGAGCAGCTGCTGGTCTGTCTTTGGCAGCGACAGGAAAGTGATGCTGTGTCAGTGCAGTGCATCTTACTTGTATTGTTGAACGCTTTGTTCAAAGGGTATCCTTGCAGGATGTGTGTGCGGCTGCAGGGTGGTCTATGACTCACATGGTTATTTGTATTACAGCCTGGAAATTTGATGCCCATTTCTCCGGCCTCGATAAACTGCAGTGACCCTCAGGTTTGAGTATTTTGAACAGGCCGTACCCTTGGTATGACGGGTATTCGTTCCCACATACTACATCAATACCGCAGTTCCCTTTGAAAGGAACGTCCGGGTTATGCGTAACCCTGTTCCCTAAGAAGGAAACGAGATGCTGTATAGCGCTGTCATACCGGGCAGGCCTTAGAATTACTTCTTCGCTTCAGATAAGATGCCGGTGGCATTGGTTCACAGGTGCTATATATATATATCATGTGGATCGCGGCATAATTTGGTTACCGGCCAAGCAATACGTAAATCCAGAAGCATACCA
>CM022765.1:29744992-29797492 GCA_012411365.1 Ameiurus melas
CAATATTACAGTGTCTTTAAAAACTACTGCAGAGGAGCAACAACAACAACAGTGTTTGGTGAACTGATCTGCAGTAACCTGAGAGAGTCCATCCTGCAAGCGGTTTACAATAAAACTGCTAGAGATCTGGCAGATCAGATGATATCAGACATGCCAGAGTTTAATGGTAACAGATCTAACCTTGAGAAACACATCCTGAAATGTCTGGCAGAGGAGGAGAACTTTGAGAAGTACATGGGTACATTCATAATCCCCAAAAGCACTTCAAACACTTCATTACAGAGAAGGTTAATCAGTACATTACTGAAAATAACACCAGAGTTCTGAACCTTTTTAAAAGGAAATCTAAAAGACAAAAAGAGCAGAGAGTAATAAATGCTGTTTACATTGCAGCTGAAGAGGTGAAGACCAGGCGTGGTGATGCAGACATGTGGCTGAGAGAAGTTTTACCAGTTCACTAAAAAGATGAACTGAGTTTAAAAGAAATAACCTTCACTGATCAGAAAGAAATTACAGACTGTGATTTTCTACAGCAGGTCGTTAGTGAAGGTCTCACTGAAATGATGTCAGAGCTCCACAAAAACTTTAACAGTGTAAAAGACATCGAAATGGAGAAGTTCAGGAAGAAACCAGATGAGATTCTGATTGAACACCTCTGTCAGTGCTGCTGGGTTCAGTGTCCATTCTGTAACGCCATCTGTACCCACACAATGGAGGATCATAATGGAGATCACAGTGTCCCCTTACACAGGGTAGATGGTATCAATGGGTGGGGTTACAGAGGTACCACTAACCTTTGCTCTCATTTTGCACAACAAATGTGCAAAGTAATAAATCTTTCTACCCCAGTCATGATACAGATGAGTCAGTACCTTACAAATCATACAGAAGAGCAGGAGGAGTATATAAGACCTGGAGTATCACCCTGATAATTCACAGCTCCATACTGGAAATGGTTTGTGTGCAGATTCCAGAAAAGACCTGGAGAATCACTATGAGAAAAAATTTCCAAGGGTCGTGGTGAGATCCCCAGTGAATGGAGAGAGTTCACTAAAAGAACAAGCTATTGAGACTTTAGATGAATATATCTGATGTAAGACACAATTCTCCTAAACAGAACCTGGCAGAAACAGCAACTTAATCATGAACCAATCATAAATAAAGAAGATCCGCCTGTATTAGTGGTGACACAAATGATAAATATTATTTCTTTAGATTATATTTAGACTATATTGATTAATAAATATACTAGAAAACATTCATTAGATTATAGTCAGAATAATTACTGTATATACACTGTTTATGTGTTGTTTTTCTGTATCTACACAGCATTTAAACATCACATTATATCAGTGAGAATATTAATCCTAGAAAGTAATTGAGTATGATATGATCCTTTTTTTTAATTAATGTGAACCTTATAAAACCGTGAATAGATGCCTTTAACCAACAAGTGACACAGGACCCAGTCAAAGATCTGATCACAGAGCTGCGGAGGCTGGGTTAAGAATCTCCCTCAAGAACAGATCACTGAGGATCCTTTAACTCTGGGATGAGTCATTATTAATTTTAATGAAGCTTTTCCGTAGGATGCTACATAACTCCCACAGTATATTAACATTTACTCTCTCTTGTTTTTTTGTATCAAGACAACATAACATGTTCAAATTCATCACATTATAATAGAGAATATTAATCATGCACTGTGTTTGATTATATGATTCTTATTCATTTGAGTTTGAGGGTCAAGATTAATAATAAAAGTAATACATAATAAATAATAAGATAATAAAGCAAAGACATGCATGGTAAACTGATTGTCCGTAATGCATGAATGGGTGTGTGAATGTGTATGTCATGGTGCCCTGCAATGGACTGGCACCCTGTCCAGGGTGTACCCGCCTCGTGCCAGGATAGGCTCCAGGTTCCCTGTGACCCTGAAAAAGGAATACGTGATAGAAGACGGATGGATGGCTCCCCTCGACTCCGGGCCATCCGTGTACTAAACTACCTGGATGACTGGTTAATTCTAGCACGAAGGGGAACAGGCGGTTCAGCATCAAGATGTTGTTCTCACCCACATGAGGAGCTTGGGGCTCTGGTTGAACCTCAAGAAATGTATGCTTTCTGCTGTGCAGAGGACAACTTTTCTAAAGGTTATATGGGATTCTACTATGCTGAGGGCGTTTCTATCCCCAACATGCATACAATCAATCCTATCAACTTTGAGCAAGATAAAGCAAGGTCTGGATATCCCCTCCAGCCTTTATGGAGGCTGTTGGGCCTTATGGCAGCAGCAGCCAATGTTATACCATTGGGCCTATTGCACATGAGACCGTTTCAGTGGTGGCTGAAAAGTCGGGGTTTCACCTGAGGATGAAACCTCTGAGAGTAATCAGAGTTGCGTGGCGATGCCTACGTGCTCTGACTATTTGGAGGTGCCCGCAGTTCTAGCCTCGGGTCACACTCTAGGGGCGTCCCCTTACCGCAAGACAGTAATACAGATGCGTCCCTCACGGGCTGGGGCGCGGTCTTAAATGGCTGTCCAGCTCACGGTCTTTGGAGCGGCCCTCATCTGAAGTGGCATATAAATCGCCTAGAGATGCGGGCCATATTCCTAGCACTGAAATTCTTTCTCCCTCAGTTGAGAGGTCACAGTGTGCTAGTTGTGTCAGACAACACAGCTGTGGTCTCATATGTCAACCACCAGGGAGGGTTATGTTCACGCCCCCTGTTCAGGCAGGCACAACTAATTCTCCTCTGGGAAGAGGGAAAGTTCTTGTCAGTGATTGCAATGTGCATTCCAGGCAGCCGGAATGTAGGGGCAGATATCCTGTCGAGGCAGTGGCTGAGGCCCGGGGGTTGGAGGCTCCATCCACAAGTGGTGGAGTCCATATGGCAGAAGTTCGGACAAGCGGGAAATGGATGTGTTCTCCTCCAAGGAGACAACACACTGCCCGCAGTGGTTCGCCCTCACTCCTCCTGCACCATTGGGGCTGGGCGCCATGGTGCACCACGTGGCTGAGGTCACGTCATATGCTTTCCCCGATTGCTCTGCTCCCACAAGTTCTAGCAAGAGTTCGCCAAGACCGTCTACATCTGCTGCTAGTAGCACCTTATTGGCCAGCTCGAATATGGTTCTCGGAGATAATGTCCCTGCTCAACGGCACTCCTTAGGAGATTCTCATCCGCAGGGACCCACATCCGGCTGATCTATCACCCTCAGTCAGAACTATGCATACTGTGGGTCTGGCCCCTGAGGGGCACCAGTTCATAGATTCTGGTCTCAAAACTGAGGTTGTGGAGACCCTAGATGTTAAACACTAGAGCACCATCCGCAAGGAAATTGTATGCGCTCAAGTGGCGGCTTTTTGTCTTGTGATGTGAGGAACGTCAGTTAGACTCAGTGAATTTTGCAATAGCTACAGTCCTGGAGTTCCTAAAAGAACGTTTCTCAGCAGGGTTGGCTCCTTCTTCAATCAGGTTTTACGTGACCACCGGTTCATGTGTGGTGTCAGACGGCCGAGGCCCATCTGCAGGCCGTGAGTACCTTCCTGGGACCTTTTTCTGGTCTTTGAAGGTCTGTCAGGGGCCCCATTTGAGCCCTTAGAGTCAGCCTCTGAGAAGCTTCTGACTCTAAAGGTAGCTCTTCTACTGGCCCTAACATCTATCAAGCGAGTGGGAGATCTACAAGCTCTCTCTGTTGCCCCCTCCTGCCTTGACTTCGCCCATGGACTAGCCCTGCCCACCCTGTGGTGTTGCAGGCCTTCTGCCCTCCTCCGTTCCCCACACCAGAACAAGAAAGGATGCACCTGCTGTGTCCAGTAAGGGCTCTCTGTACTTACGTCCACTGCTCCGGCCAGTGGCGTAAGTCGGAGCAGCTGCTGGTCTGCTTTGGTGGCAACAGTAAAGGTGATGCTGTTTCAAAGCAGCACATCTCTATTGGATAGTGGAAGCAATCTCTATTGCTTACAAAGCACGCAGTCTCGCCACGCCTCAGGGCGTAAGAGCTCATTCCACTAGGGCGGTCTCCTCCTCGAAGGCTTTGTCCAAAGGGGTATCCTTGCAGGATGTGTGTGTGGCTGCAGGGTGGCATATGCCCCACATTCATTCTTTTGTTATTACAGCCTGTATATTCATTCCTCCCCGGGCTCGAGTGTCCTGCAGTGACCCTCAGGCTTGGTTTTTTTTGAACATTCCTGTCCAGTGTAAAATCCAAACTCCTCCTCAGATTATGAGGTCTTCTGCATGTTGTTGTTGTTTTAAAAAATTCTCTAATTTATTAAATAGACATTAAAAAGGGCAGTGGTAGCTTAGTGGGTAAGGCTCTGGGTTATTGATAGGAAGGTTGGGGGTTCAAGCCCCAGCACTGCCAAGCTGCCACTGTTGGGCCCATGAACATGGCCCTTAACCCTCCCTGCTCAGGGGTGCTGTATCATGCCTGACCCTGTGCTCTGACCCCAGAATCCTGGCAGGCTGGGGTATGTGAAGAAAACAATTTCACTGTGCTCTACTGTATATGTGACCAATTTTTTATTTGACAGTAGGAGAGAAAATAACTGCCATTTCAGCACTCAAGTTGGACCCATAGCTGAGGACCATTTCTCCTTCCCACCATTCAGCCTCATTGCTTAGGTCACTGTGAGTCTCTTGCAACAGGATCACATTCATATCTTTTAGCTGTACTATCTCAGAAAGTAACCTGTTTTTTCTTCCACCCCTCATTCCATTGATATGTATAGATCCCACCCGCGAGACTTCCATAAAGAAAAGGGAGAGGAATAAAGAGAAAGTACATAAAAAGAGAAATTTAATCATCATTGTGTTTGAGCTTTTTATTTGCCCTCGTTATTCTTTCATTCCCTGTTTGTTTCCTTTGTCTAATGGTGGTTAGATGCTTACTTACTGGATATTTCTTCTGTTGTGAGAGCTCATCGTAATTGCTAGTTTTCCTTGCCATTATAACAAATGCAATGTATTTTTCAGGCTCTGAAAGTAAGTCACTGAGTTCTACACCTGTTTTTCCTTTTGTCTCATCTAAAAAGTAGTTAATCTCTTTAAGGGTATACAAATCTTGTTCAGCCACACTTCCTATATCTGTATCTGACCAGTGTTCTTCATCTCTGACCCATCTGCACATTGGGACATGTCATCTAACTCATCAGGCTCATTATCTTCTGTTTGGTTGATTAGATAATTACATGAATAAGTAGGTGTACAGGTGTTCCTAAAACAGTGCCCAGTGAGTGTATGTTAGCACAGATGGTGAAAATACAAATTAAAAATGAGTTATATTCAGAACTTTACTTTTTACATAAAAATGCAATATGTAAGAGAGGACATATACCAACTAGCCACTTTATAATGGACACATTCTCATTTGTACAATTATTTCATCGTGTGAATGATGAAACTGAATCCAATCATGTGATTGCAGCTCAAAGCATAACAACTTGTATATCTGCAAATTTGTCATATTTCTTATGAAATTATTGTAAATCAAATAATTATTCAGCCTGTTATTATATGTTACACTTAAAAATATATATATATTCCAATGGCAGATAATTTTTCTACTTTGCTACTTATAGTAGCACTACTTGTATTGTTCTCTGCTCGATATATCGCTTTGCTTATTTGTAAGTCACTTTGGATAAAATTTCATTACTCGATATGCCTCTTCCATACATATCTCACTTGTCATAGCAAAATTGTTGTCATAGCAACAGATTTCAACACTGTCAGCTTGCTAAAAGTGTAGACCTGTTGTAGTGTAAGGAAAGTTCCTGGTGTTGTCTGTCAAGATCTCCAATAGATGAGATAAACGAGCACAAGATCTGTTCTGACAGTTTGTTAATGAAAGTGAAAGATGTTTCTGTTTTGGTTTGTTACTGGAGCAACTGTAAAAAATAAATAAAATCAGGATGTGTTGAAATAGCGATCTAGATATTGATGTAAATCTTTTCTGGATGATCAAAATGCTTCAACTTCACCAGAAGTACGATGCTTGAAGAATCATGAGGCCAAGAGCCAGAGTAGAGACAAAGATGGTTTATTATGCACACAAAAGCCCTGGGAACTACGCTGTTTCATAGACTTAATCTTATTCTCAACATAAGTTGGATACAGTTGGGTTTTATACACATATGTACATGCAAGCAACATACCCAAGGCTAGTTAAGGAAAACATAATAGAAAACACCTTGACAAAACCCATCCTGAGACCATGAATGAGCAAAAATCCCACTGAACTGATCTTAAATGACTGTATCATAATAATGGAAAATAAGGAAAGATATTTCACAATGAGGGGCACACGGTGGCTTAGTGGTTAGCAGGTTTGCCTCACACCTCCAGGATCCGGGGTTCAAGTCCCACCAGGGCCATGTGTGTGCGGAGTTTGCATGTACTCCCTGTGCTGCGGTAATCTCCGGTTTCCTCCCTCAGTCCAAAGACATGCATGGTAGACTGATTGGTGTGTCTAAAGTGTATGAATGGGTGTGTGAGTGTGTATGTGCGCCCTGCGATTGACTGGCACCCTCTCCAGTGTGTACCCTGCCTTGTGACCGATGCTCCATTCAGGATGCCCCGTGACCCTGAGTAAGCAGTAGAAGATAAATGGATGGATGGATGGATTTCACGATGACCCTAAAATTATCCATTAAAGCAAGCTTAACTGTTTTATACTATTCTATGTACTATAACCACGGGCCAGGTAATTATCCTAAAAGAAGGATTGGTCACACCCATTTATCTGCGTACCAAGCATGTTTAAATTAGATGTAAAATCAGATTAAATGTAGGCATTAGGCCAATCAAAGAGTTAAGAAAAATTGTGGTTTCTGCTACTGGGGCCTGGGTCATGCTGTTAGAGAAACACAGAAAGCAACAGCGAATTATGACATAAATTAACAGGAGGGTGACAAAGAACACCATGAAACCCAGTAGAGTTTCCTGGCCACCTCGCCACAAGGAGTCTAGCCAGATAACTAACCAATCAGTGTTAACCTGATCAATAGCGTTAACATGATCACGTAACTCACCTAGGTCATTAGTGTATCATGTCAAATTTAAAGTAGGGTCAAACACATCTGTACAGCGCTCAGGACCTACCACTGCACTGGTACCTCCTTGTTGTGCTAAGATTTCATATAAAGTGACCTGATTCTGCAAATCATCATCCGATGTGATGGATATGAAGCCTTAGGATTATTATACAGTATCATTAGCGAATTTCTTCATGAGATAACACAAATTTGCTCAAGGCTAATCATAACACCATAATATCATCAGAAGAATAAATCTGAGTGGAAGTATCCCAAATCTCAACTTCCCCATGATATATTTTATTTACCACCCCTTATTAAGTGTCCCAGTAACTTAAGCACATAATCTGAATGATGACAAAATAGTATAGATTTTCCTGATGTGCCTTTAGAAAAGTCTTAAACTTAATTTCAGAATTTAATAAACATGTTTCTAACTCTTGGAAATTTAACTGTGGGAGGTGAATAAGTTGTTCTCTTGACTCTCTTGTAGCCCTCGCAACAACTTCAGATACACTTCACTCGGTTTTTCCTGCAAAACACAAACACACACAAAGGCGACAGTATCTTGTGACAGACTTGTTTTTTCTTCTCAATCTCTCCAGGAATTAACATGGACTTATGCTAGATGTTTATTTATATATATATATATATATATATATATATATATATATATATATATATATATATATATATATATATATATATATATATATATATATATATATACCACAGTAATGAGTTACCATCTCTTTCCCTGCCTAACTTGGATCCTTTCCTATGAGAAGAGGATGGAGCTTTAATCGCATGTTGAATCACTGCTCTGGCTCACGATTAATCCCTCTTAATTACCACCCACTATGCTCAGGTTGGACATCCTCATTATTACTCTATTAATTTAGTGTTTTAAATGGGATAGGTTTGTATCTCAATAAGGTTATCCAAATGTGCTATGAGGGAATATTTATACTGTTGAATAATAATATTCTATTCTGGATAAAATAATAAACAAAGCACTTTGCAGTCAGACCGGACTGACTGTCCTGTTAGTGTTAAAGTGCAGGAGTGGATTTATAAAGTAATAGTAAAGCTCCACTTATACAAGGGAAAAAGTACACCTTTCATTAATCAGAGCTTTTAGATCACCTCAATCCCACAGACCATTTCAGTACAACTAAATAATTCAATTAAAAGTAATTTTTAATAAAAGTGTATTTCTGTAGCCATTTTAAGAACAGTTTTGTAGAATTCTGAGTCTACTTTCCAAGTGGCAACTAAAATGTCCCAAGACAGAAACAGTTTGAGTTTATAGAATTGAACTTTTATTTTTGGGTTTCTTTTATATGAAGCAAGAACTGCCTTTCAACAATGCACTGTTAAGAACAATAAAAATCAGACAGAGAGAGAGAGAGAGAGAGAGAGAGTTTATTTACCTATGCATGAAGCATGAGACTGATTTTTGTGTGTCATGTGATTTCAGGGGAATTAACTCAGCCCCACTTCTTACACAGAGCAGGTTTCACTTAGAGAAGATAACTTAAAGCAAACAGCAACTGGAAGAGACAGAGAGAAAGAGACAGCAACGGGAAGAGGAAGAACAATGCTGAAAAACCGTCTTTACACAGGTTGGAGGTTTAAATTAATTACTTTATTAACTTCTCTTTAACTCTTTTATAAATCTGTGGTGATGGTATACTGCTATATAAGACAAATGTCGTATACTGAACCTTCTTTTTATTTAAATCTCTTGGTTTAATAATTTGGACAACCTCCAGCAGAAACTATGTGGGTGTGGCTCAAAAGGAAGAACAAAATGTGATCTTACGTGTTCATACAGAATTGTGGAAAAAGAAACAAATGCAAACAATAGCAAATGAATTTGTAATCAAAGTTACTGATTAACATTTATTAATAATATATTGTTTATAGTAAAGTTTTTCAAAAATATTTTTTCTATCAAACAAAACTTACTACAGAGTAAATATTCTATTTGTAATTTAACTTCTGCCTTAAAACAGCATCTCTCACTGCTCTCTTCACACATTTAACAAAGGATTATAGTATAAATGGTATTGTACATAAGACAAGTGCACACTACATGATTTTACTAATCACATTTTAGCAACGGCGTAGGTTTGGTCTCAGTAATGATAGGGACACCTACCACCCCGGGAAAAAAAAGGACTGTTTAATGTTGACATCCAATTGGTTTATTAAAATATAACATCTATATTTACTATATCTATATTATCTATTATATATATTTTAAGATCTGTGTTTACATTTAAATACAAATTAAACAAATCAACAGACCAAACCTAACCCTCACCTGAAGCCCTGAAGGTCCAGCTGCTTCTCCCTCAACCTGCCCTACGGCATCTTTAGGCCTACTTGATTTCTGAGTTTCCTTTGTGTAATAAATTATGCACTGACGAAGATACATAAACATACAGTTAAACTTTTGATCCCATTTATTTTTGAGGGAAATGTTAATATTGAGTGAATACGATCTCATGATGTTTTGATGTAAGATTTATTTCAAAACAAACTTATGACCAATATGTTGACTTTCAAAGGTTATACTGTATATTTGCTGAACATCCTAAAGACTGACTTTAATGCTGATGCGTCCCTACAAACTCTCACCTGAAATCCTGAAGACACAGCTGTTCCCTTTCAAAGGGAACTTCGACGTTGCGTTAAGCAGTATGGGAACGCCTTGTGCGCGAGACCGGTATCTGAAGCTTGTGTAAAATCATGCCTCTACTTATAGGCCTGCCATGATCAGGTGACATGGCAATTAAGCGCGTCGCATGATATATATATATGGCACCTGTGAACCACGCCGCCAGCCTTATTATCTTCAGCAAGACTGAATGTCTGTTGTTTTGCGTGACAAAAACGCTTCATTTCTACTCGAAATTTTCTCAAATCTCTTAACTTTTCTATCCTTTTTTAAAGAAAAGGAGCGGTAAGTAATGAGCGAGAAAGAGTTCAAGAAGTGTGTAACGTGCTCCCGTTTCATCATGGGGGAAAAGTGCACACTTTCTGGGTGAAGTGTTAGTGGTGTAGTATGCAATGGCGGCCTCGAGAGGCTGCGCATGGTAACGCTACATTAAGCAGCTCAACGAAAAAAAAAAACGAAGCCGAGCGAGTCGATTTTCAAAACCTCGCGGATCTGGGCCGCTGCTGAGGCAGCCAACCGTCTCAGGTTCGGGGGATCTCTTAAATCTGGAAGAGGAGCCGGAGGAGGTATGTTATTTAGCTATGCCGAGGTGGAGGAGGCGCTTGCTACCTCTCTCACTGCGCGCAGGTAATTACGGGGGCCGGCCTTGCATCCAAGGTGGCATTGGTGGGCAAGCCTATGCAGTAGTAGTCTTGCTTTTGGGTCACTGCAGACAATGACAGGGTTGCAGGCCTACCAATCAGACCTGCTGAGTGAGCTTGACATATGGCAAAAAAAAAGCACTAGGGTGAGGGAAATCCAGAAGGCGGGTGTGGCGCCCGTCAACCCCTGCAGACAGCCAGGGGAACCGGGCGGCCACAGTCAGAGTCTGCTGTTAGGCCTGATCTGAGAATGGTCATAAAGGCCAAGCAGGCAGAGATGAGCGGTCCTGAGGGGCTGTGGAGGGATGTATCCGGGGACATGAGGTTGTTAGGGAGGGTAGCCCCCAGTGCTACTGTAGGGCCTCCCCTAGCCAAGGTGGTCCCCAAGTTTTGGGTTCCCTGGTCAGCAAGCTGTCACAGGGCAACAAAAATCTGATGCATCTCTCCAATAGAATGTGGAATAGCTAACATCACTAGAAGACCATCGGGCAGCATGCAAGCTACTGCCAAATGTGTCTCCATGGGTTCTACCATAGAAAGGGTTACCGGTCCAATTATAGCTCGACCCCCCTGCCCGTTCACAGGTGTGCTCACCACAGAAGTCATCACAGACCCTTTTGGACAATGGGGTCCTGAAACATGTATATGTTCCCTCAGGGAGGGAGGTTTACAGCCTTTATTTCCTGTTCTGCAAAAAAGTGGGAATATGCGGCCCAATTTTAGATCTGCATCATCTGAACCGTACTCTTCAGACATACAGGTTCAGGGGCTGATGTTCAAACTTATCGTTCCACAGATCCAGTTCAAGAACTGGTTTGTGGCGATAGATATAAAAGGTGCGTGTTTCCGCAAAGGTATTTGAGCTTTATCCCTCGCACCTTCACAAAGTGCATGGATGTCACTCTGGCTCCATTGGGACTCCAGGGCATCTGTGTACCAAACTACCTGGACGACTGGTTAATTCTAGCACGATCCAGGGAGCTGGCGGTTCAACATTGAGATGTTATTCTCACCCCCGTGAAGAGCTTGGGGCTCAGGTTGAATCTCAGAAAAGTTGGCTTTCCCCTTTGCAGTGGACAACTTTTCTAGGGTTTATAGGATTCTACTACGATGAAGCGTTTCGATCCCCAACAGGCATAGTGTCAATCCTATCAACACTGAGCAAGATAAAGCTGTATCTTGGGAGCCTAGGGGTGGAGTCCACACATGTGGCCGAGGTCACATCTGTATGCTGCTCCCCTATTGCTCTGCTCCCACTAGCTCTGCGAGAGTTTGCCAAGATAGTCTGCTAGTAGCACCCTTTTGGCAGCTCGAACATGGTTCTGAGAGATAATAGCTCTGTGAGATGGCACTCCTTGGGAGATTCCCATCCACAGGGGATCCACTGTAGACCCAGTAACTGCGCAATAGCTACAGTCCTGGAGTTCCTACAATAACATTTCTCCGCGGGGTTAGCTGCTTCTACAATCAGGGTTATGTGGCTGCCATTTCGGCCAGCCCACCCTGTTGATGGAGCCTCTGTGGGGCACCATCCTCTAACTTCGAGGTTCATGCGTGGTCTCAGATGGCTGAGGCACATCTGCAGGCCGCGTATACCTTCCTTGGACCTTCTATGGCCCTGGAAGGTCTGTCGGCTGCCCCATTCGAGCCCCTAGAACGGATCTACTGTCGCAAGCCAGAGGGCTGATTTATCACGCTCGGACAGAAATCGGCAAGTGTGGGTCTGGCCCCTGAGGGGCACCAGTTCATAGATTCGGGTCTCACAACTGAGATTGTTGAAACCATGTTAAAAGCTAGAGCACCATCCACAAGGAAAGCGTATGCACTCAAGTGGCAGCTTTGTCTTGTGGTGTGAGGGACATCAGCTAGACCCAGTGAACTACGCATTAGCTACGGTCCTGGAGTTCTTACTGAACATTTCTCAGTGGGCTAGGCTCCTTCTACAATCAGGGTTACTTGGCCACCATTTCGCCAGCCATGACCCTGTTGATGGAGCCTCTGTGGGGCAACATCCTCTACCTTTGAGGTTCATGCATAGTGTCAGATGGCTGCGGTCCATCTGCAGGCCACACATACCTGGGCGGGACCTTCTATGCTCCTGGAAGGTCTGGCGCGGCCCCCCATTCGAGCCCATGGAGTGGATCCCTTCCACAAGGAAATCATATGCACTCAAGTGTCAGCTTTTTTGTCCTGTTGCATGAGAAACATCACCTAGACCCAGTGAACTGTGCAATTGCTACAGTCCTGGAGTTCTTACAGAACGTTCCTCAGCGGGCTGGGCTCCTTCTACAATCCGGGGTTACTGGGCCGCTGTTTCGACCAGCCATGCCCCTGTTGATGGAGCCTCCATGGGGCAACATCCTATACCTTTGAGGTTCATGCATGGTGTCAGACGGCTGCGGCCCATCTGCAGGCCACGCATACCTTCCTGGGACCTCCCGTGGTCCTGGAAGGTCGGTCGTGCCCCATTTGAGCCCTTAGGGTGGACCTACGATGCCAAAAGCTGCAGGGTTGATTTATCATCCTTGGCAAGAACTAAGGAAGCTATGGGTCTGACCCCTGAGGGGCACCAGCTCATGGATTCTGGTCGCACAACTGAGGTGGTAGAGACCATGTTAAACGCTAGAGCACCATCTACAAGGGAAATTGTACGCTCAAGTGACACCTTTTTGTCTGGTGGTGTGAGGGAATGCAGCTACACCCAGTGAACTGCGCGAATAGCTACGGTCCTGGAGTTCTGACAAGAACGTTTCTCAGTGGGTTGGCTCCTTCTACAATCGGGGTTATGTGGCCGCCGTTTGGCCAGCCCTGCCCTTGTTGATTGAGCCTCTGTGGCAACAAACGTCCTCTAACCTCGGAGTTCAGGCGTGGTGTCAGATGGCTGAGGCCCATCTGCAGTCCATGCATACCTTCCTGGGACCATTCTGTGGTCTTGGAAGGTCTGTCAGGGACACCATTTGAGCCCTTAGAGTCAGTCTCTGAGAAGCTTCTGACTCTAAAGGAAGCTCTTTACAGGCCCCGACATCTCTCAAGTGAGTGGGAGGTCTACAAGCTCTCCCTGTTGCCCCCTCCTGCCTTGACTTTACCCCTAGATAAGCCAAGTCCTTCCTGTATCCTAGGCCGGATTATATTCCTAAAATGCCTACATTGGCTGCCCACCCTGTAGTGTTGCAGGCTTTTTCCCCTCCTCTGTCCTTCACACCAGAACAAGAGAGGATGCACCCGCTGTGTCCAGTAGGGGCTCTCTGTACTTAGTTCCACCGCTCCCGGCCAGTGGCGTAAGTCGAGCAGCTGCTGGTCTGCTTTTGCAGCGACAGGAAAAGTGATGCTGTGTCAAAGCAGTGCATCTCTACTTGTATTGTTGAACGCTTTGTCCAAAGGGGTATCCTTGCAGGATGTGTGCGGCTGCAGGGTGGTCTATGACTCACATGGTTATTTGTTATTACAGCCTGAATATTCATTCCTCCCCGGGCTCGGAGTGTCCTGCAGTGACCCTCAGGTTTGGGTATTTTTGAACAGGCCGTACCCTTGGTATGACGGAATGGGTATTCTCGTTTCCCATACTGCTTAATACAACGTCGAAGTTCCCTTTGAAAGGGAACGTCGGGGGTTATGCATGTAACCCTGTTCCTAAGAAGGGAACGAGATGTTGCATAGGCTGTCATACCGGGGCAGGCCTGTGAATTGCTTCTTCGCTTCAGATAATAGATGCCGGTGGCATGGTTCACAGGTGCCATATATATATATCATGTGACGTGCATAATTGTCACGTCACCTGATCATGGCAGGCCTATAAGTAGAGGCATGATTTTACACAAGCTTCAGATACCGGTCACGCGCACAAGGCATTCCCATACTGCTAAATGCAACGTCTAGTTCCCTTCTCAGGGAAAAGGGTACGTAACCCCGATGTTTCATCCTGCTCTATTTCAGCCTGCTGCTGTGTTTCCTGCATATGAACTCATTCATTAACCGATGACATTTTCATGGGATTTCTAGACTAAAATTTAACTCAAAATAATTTCACATATGCACATATTTTATGTTCCAGCTAGCAACATGACTGCTAACCTGCAGATGATGGAAGCCAGGGTTATCTTGCTAGTTAACGCTAGCTAACATGGTTAACTAACATCAGTTGACATTACTTTCCGGAGTGCAAGGCTGGTGACATTTGGTGACTAACAGGTTTTTAATTTTAAATCAATGTGTGTACTGGACAGTAAGTTTACTCTATTACTTATGCTTTGCGTGTGGAAAAAGCTCCTGATGTCGTTTTTTTTTTTTTTGCCATGATATCTACAAAGTACAAAACGTGTTGTCATGGGAAAAAATACTTTATGTGGCAATAGAGGAAAGGGCGTAAATTCATCTGAAAGACTAAATTTCTTGTCTGTACTCTACAACTGGCAGTTTGATATACTGGTAGTACATGTCCGTACTGTCCATATGCAAACCTTACCTTACATTTTAGTCCTAATTTCACAGTTGTTGAGTAATTTTGGGGCTCAGCACCTTTTGGTTTTGACTATTTGGCAGGTTAAACCTAAATGATTGTTAGGAACAACAAAAATAAAAACAGTTGTGCTTCACAGTATAAAAAAGCAGATTCTAGCATTATACCTGCAGTTTACTTTACAGAACAGACAATCTTTGCTGTCCACATTTTCAATTAATCCTTCATTACCATTTTCTCTTATTTCTAGCTTTATTTGTTTAATAAAGATAGTGATAGTTACCAAGTCACATGATAGATAGAGCTGATGTATATAATTGTGAGGAAGGGGGATTTGGGGATGAGGTGTGATTAGAGGAGAACTCTCCAGGTGAATGTTGGAGAAGTGTGTGAACCTATAAGTGATGATGTAGTATACACACACATTCATCCACAATACACCCGCCCACAAGTGATTAAAGTTTGTTTAATGTGAGTGTCCAGCAAGACTGTGATTCTGAATTTGTGTAGTCTGCTTTTGACTTTTGTGTTTTTAATCATGTTGGAATTGATGATATCTGCATAAGAAAAGCTCATTAATGAACCTGAAACATTTATTTAAATAAAGAAAAACAGTTAAATACTTCCATCACTGTGGAACAACAGAAATAAAGAGTAAATATTCTTATCTTGGCTCTGACTAGTCGTCCCAAGTAAATACATTTCTCTATGACAGATAGAAAAGGATTTAGCTTGATCCTCATACGTGATAGGCTCAGAAAGCAAAATAACAGCAATGGTCACTTACTCCAGCCATAATGTCAAATAAATTAAGGTTTACAGAGATTTTACTGGAAACTTCATAAATGTGTAATATATAACTATACTTCTTTCCATTATAGAAGGTTAACTGTGTGCAGGTGTCTATATGGTAGTAAAATCCATAAAGCATCCATCATTTAATACATGAGCATGGCTGCCACTATATCATTTTATCTAGACATAACATTAGTGTCATATCCTGGGTATATCCCTGACCACTGTTCCCAGGACAAACTCCACAACCCTGACCAGGAGAACACTCTTACTGAAGATGAATAAAAAATATATGAATGTTTCCTTCCTAGAGTTTTGCAATAAAATATTACTGTGTACACATGCAGAAAATATGAGGTACCTCTGGACTAAACAAGCCCTTTTTATTCTAATAACCATATCTAAAAAAGCTAATCAGCCAAACATGGTAGATTTAGAAGGTCCAAGTTAATTTAAAAAACCACATTGGCCAGTGTTGTCAACCGAAACGGCTGACAGAGGGCACTGCGGTGCGACTTCTGAGTTGACTTTGTTTTGGTTTGTCACTTCCGGACTAAGCGTAGCTTAAGCGCGAATGAGTCACAGGTGTTTTATGTTTATCCTTGATTATGTTCTCTATTCAAGTGCCTTAGTTACGGAGCACGTTGCTCGTGTTTGTGTTTATGTTGAGGATATGTGGACACGCGTTTGTAGCTGTCGTGCCGTCTATGTTAAGGACAAGTATGTTATATGTCCCAGTGCCAGTGTTCCTGTAAAGACCACATTTCCTGAATTTGTGTGGAAGTTTAATAAAGACTGTGACCTGCACCTGCATCCACCTCAAGTCTACGTGTTGTCACAAGTGTCCACGTGGTGAATTCTAATAATAATCAGAAAAACATGAATGAATAGATTACAACTGTAGAGGGAAAGTAAGTGTAAGTGCATAAAAGGAAGGAAAGTTTCACTAAAATGAAACAATCATAATTTATGTTTTTGAACAGTGAACACTGAAGTAAGATGACCTGAGCTAACACACACACACACACAGAAGGAGTAAATAACACCAGGACCATCAAGTCCTAGTGTGGATCAGGCAGTAAAATGGGTAAGAATTTAAGAACTGGTTATTACTGGTCTGCTTCTGTGCTGGATTTTCTGGAGCTTAACACAACATTGTGTTATTGTGTTTTAGCTCAACCGGAGTCCAGAGTCAATATTGTGCTGTTTGGAAACACCTCTGCAGTCCACTTTGGACCTGAAAATGTACTACTTGGACAAGATCTACCCATTCTAAACAACACAGAGTTCTCTCAGATTGTCCCGATATCAAGAAGGGTATCAGGACGTAATGTTTCTGTCATCAACATCCTTGGCTTGGAAGAGACTGAATTCTCCCCAAACATCATGCGCCAGTTTATTAGTAGACTTGTTAAAGAAAATGAAATCCATGCTTTCATCTTTGTGCTTCAACTGAACCGGTTAACAGACAGTAATAAATCGGGACTAAAATGGCTGAAAAAAACATTTGGAGAAGATGTTCTTTCTTTTGTGATGATTCTGTTCACTTATGAGAGAGAGGAGGAGTGTGACACCGTTGTAGATGACTTGAAGAAAAACAGTGTTCTAGAACAACTGACACAGCAATGTGGAGGCAGGTACCACACATGCAGCAAGAGCATGAACAGCCAATCAGAATTGAGAACACTGCTGGAGAAGATTGACCGCCTCACCTCTGAGAATAATCAGCGCTGCTACACTGCTGAGATCTACAACAAAGCCTTCAGTCAGCAAACAGGTATATAAATATTACAGGGCAAGTATACAGTATTTAAATTCTTCACACTTCTCATATTCTTGTTCTACCATCTACCTCAACCCCCATCACACGACAGCCACCAGCTGGAGCAAATACATGTTTCATTTGAGAAATGTGAAGCCAAATTCCACATCTGTTAAACCAGCTGTCTTTCACATACTTGAGCTCACAGATGACTGACTGTTTGAGGCTGTTTGAGTAATTCCTGCCTAAAACGTTAAAAAGTGACCGAAAATCCCTCCTCAGCTGTTCAAACTGTGTAAAAAAAAAAACAAAAAAAAAAAAAAAAAACGTCTTCTCTGTAAATGGGTTTATAAAAGTACTGGCTTTAGATCAGTTCATATACAGACACAGCACATGGTTAAATCTACAACACTTACCATAATAATCAAAGTTTTGAGAAGGTAATCATCAATATTACATTTATCACTAATGTTAACCGGCTAGCTTGTTGCTAACGCTACTTGCAATTGTCCGCTGGCTAATTTTTTTTTTTTTACATTTAAATTATATTCACTTGTTTACTCTGACAGAGTAAACAAAAGCACAGTTTCATATAGGCATTCCTGTGTTTATCCAATTCTCACAGTGAACATTCTGAGATGTGAAATGATGATATTACAACATGAAAATGACCACTTACAAGGTATCACAAACATTAGTGTCTCTTTGACAGGGGAGAGAAATTATGCCCCTCCCACCCAGAGAGGACAGCTAATTTTACTTTCTTGACTCCCAGTGAAGGATGGTCAGTGATTCATTTCTCTTTTATATAACTCTTTATCACTAGGGAAACTAAGCATTTGGGATCTATTCAATTCAATTCAATTCAATTTTATTTGTATAGCACTTTTTACAATAGTCATTGTCTCAAAGCAGCTTTACAGAAATAAAAAACAGGTATGAACAGTCAGAAACATCTAAAGAGAGACAAACAGGAACAGATAAACAGAGACAAACAGGTAGAAAACAAATGGAATTTATCCCAACTGAGCAAGCCACTGAGTGGCGACGGTGGCAAGGA
This sequence comes from Ameiurus melas, assembly GCA_012411365.1. NCBI lineage: Eukaryota > Metazoa > Chordata > Actinopteri > Siluriformes > Ictaluridae > Ameiurus > Ameiurus melas. Next base: position 29,763,439 of record CM022765.1, read on the forward strand.
AAAACTCCCTAAGATGTTTTTTGAGGAAGAAACCTTGAGAGGAACCCGACTCAGAAGGGAAACCCATCCTCATCTGGGTAACACAGAATGTGAATGTAACACAGATAATGTGAAAAATGAGAAGTATGGCCTTAAGAGCAGCCGTAGTCCCAGCAGAAGATTTGGGCTCATCCAGAGGCAGAGGGATCTGGATCTCCAATATCTCCATAAATTCGTGTGGGGCTCGGCAAAAGAGAGAGAAAAGGAGAAAAACGATTAGGATTGTGAAGTAGTGCGATATAATCTAGTCAGGGTAAGCTTGAGTAAACAAATATATTTTAAGCCTAGATTTAAACACTGAGACTGTGTCTGAGTCCCGAACACTAATAGGAAGACTGTTCCATAACTGTGGGGCTCTATAAGTGAAGGCTCTTCCCCCTGCTGTAGACTTCACTATTCTAGGTAATATCAAATAGCCTGCATCTTTTTGATCTGTGTAGGCGTGTCGGATCATATAAAACCAGAAGGTCGCTTAGATATTGTGGTGCAAGACCGTGTAGTGCTTTATAGGTTAATAAAAGTATTTTAAACTTAATGCGAAATTTTACCGGGAGCCAATGCAGTGTGGATAAGATCGGGGTTGTGGGTCGTATCTTCTAGTTCTAGTAAGGACTCTAGCAGCTGCATTCTGGACTAACTGGAGTTTATTTATATTCTTACTGGAACATCCAGACAGTAAGGCATTACAGTAATCTAATCTAGAGGTGACGAATGCATGAACCAGTATTTCTGCATCATGTAGTGACAGTATGTTTCTTATCTTAGAAATATTTCTAAGATGAAAGAACGCTATCCTAGTAATATTATCTACATGAGCATCAAATGATAGACTGGAGTCAATAATCACTCCGAGGTCTTTAACTGCTGTACATGATGAAACAGAAAGACCATCCAGAGTTACTGTGCAGTCAGGAAGATTACTTCTAGCTACACGTGGGCCTAATAAAAGTATTTCTGTTTTATCAGAGTTAAGTAAAAGGAAGTTAGTTAACATCCAACGTCTAATGTCCTTTACACAGTCCTCCACTTTACTAAGCTGTCTGTCCTCTGGCTTCGCTGACACATACAGCTGTGTATCATCAGCATAACAGTGGAAGCTAATTCCATGTTTCCGAATAATTTGTCCTAGGGGTAACATATATAAAGTAAAAAGCAGTGGGCCTAAAAACAGAACCCTGGGGAACTCAAAAAAGTAACCTCAGTACGCATGGAGAAATCACCATTTATATCTACGAATTGATAACGATCGGTCAGATAAGACCTGAGCCAGGAGAGGACTGTTCCCTTAATACCAACAACATTTTCTAATCTATCAAGGAGAATAGTGTGATCTATGGTATCGAAAGCTGCACTAAGGTCTAGTAACACAAGCAGCGAGACACAACCCTGATCAGAGGTCAGAAGAAGGTCATTTACTACTTTAACTAGTGCTGTCTCTGTGCTATGATGAGGTCTAAATCCTGACTGATACATTTCATGAATATTGTTCCTTTCCAAGTATGAGCATAACTGCTTTGCTACTACCTTTTCTAGAATCTTAGAGATGAAGGGAGATTCGATATTGGTCTATAATTGGATAATTGAGACGGGTCAAGGTCAGGTTTTTTTATCAATGGTTTAATAACTGCTAATTTTAGAGATTTAGGTACATAGCCAGTGGTTAGGGAGGAATTTACTATATTTAAAAGTGACTTAATTACTCCTGGACAAATCTGTTTAAACAAACATGTAGGTATGGGATCTAGTATGCAGGTTGATGAATTAGCTGATGAGATTAGCGTAGCTAGGTCGGTCTCTATAAGCGGAGAAAAACACTCTAAGCATTGATCCGGTATTGCCACATTGTCATCTAATGGGTTTGTTATATTACTGACCGGTTGTAATTTAATGGCCTGTATTTCATCTCTAATATTTTCAATTTTATAAATGAAAAATTTCATAAAATCCTCACTGCTATGAAATGATTGAGTTTTTTCCTCTGAAGTGGTTTTATTCCTAGTTAGTTGTGCTACCGTGTTGAAGAGGAATCTGGAATTGTTTTGGTTGTCTCCTATTAAGGTGGAGAAGTAGATCTTTTTAGCATCTACAAGAGATTTCCTATATTGCAGTAGGCTCTCCTTCCATGCTGTCCGAAATATCTCCAGCTTGGTTTGGCGCCATTTACGTTCTAATTGTCTAGATTTCTGTTTTAAGGATCGCGTTAGATCATTATACCAGGGTGCTAATTTTTTTTGTCTAATTATTTTCCTTTTGAGTGGAGCCACTCTATCTAGTGTACAACGGAGTGTTGACTCCAAACTTTCAGTTGCCTGGTCGAGATCTACTGGATCAGGCGCTGATCCAAATCTAACTGATGTCTCTGGTAGGTTATTTATGAAGCTCAGTGCAGTAGCGATGTGAATGTGCGTTTGCGCGTAGCGGGGGCGGTGGAGATATTATAATCCATACGGATTATGAATGAGATAAGATGGTGGTCTGAGATAACTTCACACTGTGGAATAATTTCAATATTTTCTATACTTAGTCCGTATGTTAGTATGAGGTCAAGAGTGTGACCACCATTATGAGTAGGCCGGATTACGTTCTGATTAATCCCTACTGAATCTAAGATGGACGACCGCTGTTCTCAGAGGGTCCTCCAGGTTATCAAAATGAATATTAAAATCTCCGACGATTAATGCTTTATTTACAGACACAACCTGGTTTGATACAAAGTCTGCAAATTCACTAAGAAATTCAGTATAAGGCCCGGGGGGTCTGTAAATAATAATTAGAGGAATTGACTTATTTTTTTTGGCTATGGGATTAACACTGGTATAAAGAATTTCAAAGGAATTAAACTTATGACTATATTTTTGTGTGACGACTAGATTTTCACTATGGATAAGACCAATACCTCCACCTCTACCAGTTGAACGAGGCTGATGTACATAACTGTATCCAGGAGGACTGGCTTCATTTAATGCTATGTACTCATTTGGTTTAACCCAAGTTTCCGTTAAACACATTAAATTACATTCCTGGTCAGTAATGATGTCGTTGACAATAAGAGCCTTAGACATAAGAGATCTAACGTTTAATAGTCCTAGCTTCAGATCAAAAATGTTGGCTGTGCATTCAATATGATTTAATTTTATGTTAATTAGGTTCCGAAGGTTACGAGATTTCCTATTTATGTGTATAGCTCGGGAAACAGAGACAGTCTCAATAGTATTTATTACTGGTGATTGACTATTAAATGAACATTGATTAAACTGACTGTTATTGTCAGAAGATGTACTACGGTAGAGAGTCACTTGGGTGAAGCGCCTTGGAGATGTTCTCGGACAGCAGTTCCGCTCCAACGCTGCTGGGGTGCAGGCCATCAGGACGAAACAGCCTAGGGCGCTCCCAAAACAAATTCCAGTTATTAACAAACACTAGATTCTGCTCATTACACCAAGAGACTAACCATTCATTGAAAGCGAGAAGTCTACTGAACTTTTCTGCTCCACGTCTGAATGTGGGAAGAGGTCCAGAAGCGATGATCCTCGCTGTGGGTGATCTGCCCTCGCACCGTCTCGATCAGGCTGGTGAAGTCCCTCTTCAGAACCTCCGTCTGCCGTAGCCTGGTGTCGTTCGTCCGGCGTGCAGCACAACCGCTCCAATGCGTCGTCCTTCAGGATCCTGGATACCTGCACAGCGACACAGGTCTGGTCTGGCAGGAGAGCGAAGCGGTTCCGGGTTGGAATCTGGAACACCGGTGGTGGAGAGACCTTCGCCCGGGTGCAGCCTTCCGACGCTGGTTCACCCAAGGCCCAAGGCGTGTTGGCGCGGTGTGCCGGAGACCGCGGCTGGGAAGGTCCTGGCTGCACGATCCCTGCACAGAGAAACACACGGCGTGAGGGGCTGGGAGTGGAAATACCACACTGTGTGTTTACCTTGGGTGTGTGGACAGAAGCGCAAGATGATTCCAAGCGCAGTTCGTCGCTCCTGCAGCTGGGCCTGCTGGTCAAGTAGGCCGCGGATCCTCCCTCTCCACATCCTCCAGTTCCAGCAACACCATGTGAAGCTCGACGAGTCATCTGCACTCAGAACAGGAGAGACGGTGGACATATTTGTTTGTTTTTTAAAAAACAGAACAGTGATAAATTCAAAATATGAAATACAAACGTAAAGGTAGGCTAGTGGTAGGTGATGCTAGCGGTTATATATCTACCATAAATATACACCTTAGGGTGGGTTTAAAAAAAAAAAGGCAGGTGAGCAGTCAAGGAGTCAAGATACAGGCAGGCAGCAAATAATCTGTCTGGTAAAAGCCAGTAGCTCGTAGTGCAGGAATACTAAGAGCTTGCCAGTGGAAGCACAGTGGTAATTTTTAGTAGTGGGATTTTATGCAGCTGCCATGAAAACCCAATCCCTGAAGATTCTAATGAAGAGTTCTCATGCTTACCTTGGTTTCAGAAGCAGTTTGCAATTTGGTAGTGCTCGTAGATGTTTTCACTTCATACAGGAGCTTTATTAGGAAATCTGAGCAAATAATTTGGTGGAAAAGTGGCACATTATGAGCATGTCATGCTTACATCTTGCAATTTGACTTAATAAATAATGTTTTATGTTTTTGGGGGGTTTGAATTCAGTGTTCGATGGAGTAAGACGCGAAGTTTGAGTCTCCTGCTGATTTCGATTAAAATTGTGATTAGCACTTTTTTTGGTCATATAATATATTTGACTTATTCTACTTCATTTCCTTATTTATATTTTTAATTTGGTGGTTCGTTAAAATGTCTGGGAAGAACTTGAAAACCGGTGGTAGCATTCAGACAAAACTGAGACCTAGAGAGCGCACCGCGAGCGCGCCGTGAGCGCGTCTCCTTCTCCCCGTGAATCCGCTGCATCCTCGAGCGGTGACCCTGACTTCGCTGATCTCAAGCTTCAGCTGCTGGCTTTACTGAGGAAGGACATCGCCGATATTTTTAAAAAAGAGTTCCGTGAGTTCCAGAAGCACCAGGAGAATCTTCAGGAGACTCTCAGTGATGCGCTGTCTACTATTCAGCTTGACCTGCAGGTCATGAAAGCACAGCTGGCTGGTGATAAAGTCACTACTGTGGCTACCATATCAACACTGAAAAGTACTGTGGGGGAAATGGGGCACGCTCTCTCTGGTTGCACCGATGATATAGTTCACTATCGAGTCTCTCACTGTGACCGTGACTCAATTAGAGAATGAATGTGAGGATTTGGAGTGGAGGTCGTGGCGCAATAACGTGAGGATAGTTGGAGTTCCGAAGGAGCTGACACTTGTACAACCGCTGCTGTAGCGGCCTTGTTAAAAGAGGCGTTTGGTCTGGAGAAGGATCGGTTTTATTATTTATTTTAAATATGCTACACTGTGTAATATTACGATAATAATAATAATAATAATAATACTTTATTTTATAAAGCGCCTTTAAAGTAGCTTCTCAAAGCATTGTACATAAAAACACAAATCACAGAATTAATAAAAGTTAATTAAAACGAATAAAACAAGTGTAATAAAAAACAAATATAAAACAGTCAAAAAGATATCAAGAATCAAATGCGAGTCTAAAAAAGTGTGTCTTTAAAAGAGCTTTAAAAATGCCAAAGGACTGAGCTTCCCTGAGTTCAGGGGGAAGAGAGTTCCAAAGTGAAGGAGCGTAGACAGAAAAAGCCCTGTCACCCATAGACTTAAGGTGGGTTAGTGGAACCGTAAGTAGATGACCCTGTGAGGAGCGCAGTCTGAGATGTGGGGTGTATGGGATTAATAAGTCAGTTAAATATTGTGGAGCCAATCCATGCAATGCCTTGTATGTTAACATCAAGATCTTAAAATCCACCCGGAACCTGACCGGGAGCCAGTGTAAGGACTTCAAAACAGGAGTGATATGGTCATATCTCCTGCTTCCCGTCAGGTTCCGGGCGGCAGAGTTCTGAACAGAACCGTTTTAGCTGGAGTTTTAGAAACTCCCAGCTAAAACGGCATTGCCAGTAATCCAACCGCGTGACAACGAATGAATTGATCAGCTTTTCAGTGACAGAAAAGTTTAGCATTGGTCGTAATCTGGCGATATTTCTGAGGTGAAAAAGGAAGCTTTCACAGTGCTCTGAACAAAAAAATCAAAAGTGAGGTTAGTGTCAAAAATTACACCAAGGTTCCTCATCTTACTTTGGAACTCTAGAACAGAGCCATCAACAGATAGAGACGATGGAGCCGCTTTGCGAATCTGATGACAGGAACCTATGAGCATGACCTCAGTTTTCCCGCTGTTCAGGCACAGAAAGTTATTACTCATCCATTTCTTTACCTCAGAAATACAGCCAGAAAGATAACCAACATCAATACTTTCACCAGATCTTGAGTGAATGTAGATTTGGGTATCGACAGCATAAAAGTGATAATGGAGGCCAAGTGTTCGCAGCAGATGCAATGATGCATAAGTCTATAAAAGTTAAGGACATTATATTTGTTAAAGTGCGCAGACTATTTATTAGATTTGAAGTCAGTAGGGGACTTTTCTCTTACTGGAATTTTTTTTAAGTTTAGGTAATTTTATTTAGCTTACTCTATGCCCTAGGGGTGAAACAGTGCTGTCTCCCTTGTTTTATGGAGACTTTGGGTGTGTGTCCCCTCTTCGGCTCAAATTGGCTATTCATATTCCTATGCTTACTTTATAAAATGGGTTAGCGACAGCTATTGAGTAGCCATGTCGAGCTACGAAGGGCGGGCCGGGGGGACTTTTAATTTTTTTCTTTTTCTCTTCTCAATTAAATATTTGGGAAAGGGAAGGGAGGGGAGAAAAGGTAAATGAATAACGTATGCATATAAAAATTAATAAATAAACAAAGGCAAAAAAAAAGATCACGAGCAGAGACGATAAGAGAAGACAAGCAGAGACGATAAGAGAAGACGAGTAGAGGATAAAAGAAGATGAGTAGAGACAAAAAAACAAGACGAGTAGAGGATAAAAGAAGACAAGAAGAGTATAAAAGAAGATGAGAAGAGGATAAAACAACACGAGTAGAGGATAAACACTTTTACAGTAATAGCTGTGATCAGTGTTATACATCCTGTTAGTTATTTTATTTTCAGTGTCAGAGCTAAGGATTGTTATTTTGGGGAAAAGTCTTTCACAGACCAGCAGTGTGGAACACTTCATCCTGAGTAGGTCAGCGTTTGAGACTGAACATTTTCCACATTCAGTAGAGCTTCACTGTGAGAGTGTCAGAGGACATGTGGAGGGAAGAGACATCACCATCATCAACACACCTAATCTGTACGACCCAAAACACCCTAAGGAGGAACTGAGTCGGAGAATAAAAGAGTGTGTTTCACTTTCTGATCCTGGACCTCATGCATTTTTACTCATGGTGCAGTCTCACGACTTTAAACAGAAGGACAGAAATCTACTAAGATATATCCTTAACTCCTTCAGTGATCAAGCCATCAACCACTCCATTGTGATAAACACAGACAGTGGGGTTTACGTCAGAACATGAAGGAAGGTTCACTGCTATTCATGAGTTAACAGAGGAATGTCAAAGGAGGCATCACAGTTTTTCACAGTTACATGAACGGAGCAGGGACTCAGTTTGTCAACTGTTTGAAAAGATTGACCAAATGGTGAAGGATAATGGTGTAGAACATGTCATATGTGACAGTTTAGAAGATGCAGAGCAGTTGTTTAAATCTGTTGGTGAGCCTGCTACTGAACTACAGTTCAGTAGCAGGCTACTGTTTCCAGTTCAGTTTTCCTCAAGACACAATCAAGACAAACCAGTTAAACATAACAGGAAGTGTTAAAAGAACAGGAGAGAACTTGTTTAATCACAAACACAGAGACATGCACACACACATACATACAGACACAGGTGTAAACCAGTGTTGTAAAGAATTTGGACTATTTGAAGTCATTACAGTGTGAGACAGAAACTTATTAGTGATAAATAGCAACACACTCTTACTAACATTTTCTTTATTAATTTATTATAAAAGTATGAAATAATGTTACAGAAAGAGAAAAACCAAGACACAGTAAGTACTTGTACCATTACATTTAAATGTATATAATTATTAGAGGTGTAACGATGGTCTACTTTATTATACACTGTGATGGGTATAATACACTGTGATGTTTAACTAATGCCCACGGTTAGTTAATGCCCACTGTGCAGAACACTAGCTACAGAAATTGGGGCATTCTACTTTCAAGGTCATGTTTTGGGGAAAAAAATAGCAAGACATTCTCTGCAATGCACACACACTCACATCCATAATTGTAGGGGATGTGTAAAGTGCATCTGTGAGGTGTACGGGAGCGGAGACAAACGCAGGCAACCGGAGGAGGTGAGTAGTAGCGAGAAATATGATTCGATAGGTAGCTAAGGAGCTAACAAGTTAGCGAAGTAGCGTAAGCGTCACGGGAGTAAAGCTGAAATTCTATACAAACGGAAAACACGTTCAAGTGGAGCTTAGTATAACGCAGAGCCGTGGCTGCTGAATGTATACTTCGCATCCGAGCAAAGATTGGGGAGTCCTTAAATCTTAAGCCCCTTCCAACCAGTGTCTCCACTCCTCCAGGGCCAGCTTAATGGCCAAAAGTTCACGATCGCCCACATCATAGTTTCGCTCTGCCGGTGATAGTTTGCGGGAGAAATAGTCCTCGGGGTGTAGCTTGCAGTTCTCTCCTAACCTCTGTGATAAAATGGCTCCCACTCCGACCTCAGACGCATCGACCTCGACAACAAATAATTTAGAGGGGTCAGGATGTCGGAGTATGGGAGCGGTGGTAAAGCCCGCTTAAGTTTATCCAGGGCCTCCTGGGCAAAAGGGGTCCATTGCAGTCGCCTGGGTTTACCCTTCAGGACGCGAGCTCAGGGGTTGTGCTACTTTGCTAAAATCACGAATGAACCTGCGGTAAAAGTTAGCAAAACCGAGGAATCTTCGTAACTCCCTGACGGTTTGTGGAGTAGGCCACTCAACCACGGCTCGGATCTTGCGTGCGTCCGTTGCAACTCCTTTTGGACTAATGATGTACCCCAGGAATGATATGGTGTGCTGGTTGAATTCACATTTCTCAGCCTTGATGAAGAAGTCATATTTCAGGAGACGTTGCAGCACACTCCGGACATGTTGGACATGTTTCTCTGGAGAGGTCGAATAAATCAAAATGTCATCAATGTATGCTATTATGTACCTTCCCAGCATGTCTCTCAGAGTGTCATTAATGAGGTTTTGGAATACCGATGGGGCATTGGCAAGCCCATACGGCATGACCAGATATTCATAATGTCCGGAGGTGGTGCTAAAGGCCGTCTTCCACTCATCTCCCTCTCTGATACGGACGAGATTGTATGCGCTGCGAAGGTCCAGCTTAGTAAATATAGTGGCAGAACGCAGTTGTTCCAAGGTTGATGGGACCAGAGGTTGTGGTTACTTGTATTTCACAGTGATTAGGTTGAGGGCTCGATAATCAATGCACGGGCGGAGGCCCCCACCCTTCTTCTCCACAAAAAAGAACCCCGCCGAAACTGGGGATGTGGAAGGTCGGATGTAACCCTGTTGAAGAGCTTCTTGGATATATTCCTCCATAGCTTGCTGCTCCGCCTGAGATAAAGGATAAGCCCGACCTTGTGGCAGATTGGCTCCAGGAAGTAAATCTATGGCACAGTAATATGATCTATGAGGTGGGAGACGACTGGCCCTAATCTTTGGAGGAATTTGACTAGGAACAGGCGTTCGGGGGCTCTCATCGTGGTGGCTAATAGCACCGTGGGCCCCCTTAAACAGCTGTTATGGCAGTAAGGTGACCATTGGGTAATCTGCTTGTCTGTCCAGGAGATTGTAGGATTATGTATCTCAAGCCAGGGAAGACCCAGGATTATGGGGTGTCTGGTTGACATGGTAAGGTAAAGAACCAGGGTTTCATGGTGCAGAGTGCTGACTCGTAGATTCACGGGTTGTGTATGTTTAGAAATTACGCCCTCCCCTATTAGTGACCCATTGATGGCTTGGAGTGGACGGGGGCGATGGAGGGGAAGTATAGGGAGGTGAAGCTCCCTTGCCGTCCTCTCATCTATAAAGTTCTCCGCGGCTCCGGAGTCGAAGAGAGCTGTAAGCACAAAAGAACAGCCTGAGTGTTCTATCACTACCTGAATAGAGAAAACATGTGGGGAGGGAAAATGGCTCAGACTCACCCGGCGCTGACGTGGTGGAGTTTTTCTGTGCTTTCTGTCACCTTGACGCCTCCGGTGCGGATACTGATGAAACATGTGGGTGCCCTCTCCACGGTAGAAGTCCCGGGACTCCTCGCGTGTTCGTGCCAGACCTAATTGCATGGGTTCACTCTCGGTGTCCCTTTCAGCTGGCAGGGAACTAGGTTGCACGGATAGTGAGGTCCACTAAGTCATCGAACGAGGACTGTTCACCGCGACACGCCAGCTCCTGCAAAAGGTCCGGATGAAGACCACGTCGGAAGGCGGTTTTGAGGGCCGGTTCATTCCAGCCACTGCGAGCAGCAACGGTACGAAATTCCAATGCATATTCTCTAGCGCGCTCAAGAGCCCTGTTGGAGTCGCAGTAGCTCCTCTCCGGTCTCCCAACCGTCCGGAGACTGGTCAAAAGCACGCTGGAATTGGCCGATAAACTCTTGTAGGGATGGTCTAACATCACCTCCTCTTTCCCACTCCGCCGTGGCGCATGCTAAAGCAGTACCTGAGAGAAGCTCCATGAAATGAGTTACTTTGCGTATCTCCAGCATCTCCGGGTGGCTCTCAAAAAACAACCTCAGCTGTAACAGGAAGCCTTTACATTGCTCGGGTTCACCAGCGTATCTCTCCGGAGTGGGCAGAGGTGGGCTGTGAGCCGCTGGTGAGGTGACAGCAGAGGGTGTGGCGCCAACAGACGCAGAAGTGTCCATTCGAGCAACCTGTTGTTGTAGCGCGGAGATCTGCTCTTGGTACACCGCTATTGCGTGATCACGTTCCGCGATGCCGCGTACTAGTTCCTCCATGCCCGCTGTCTCCATATGACAGTGAAGTATTCCGTGACGTCTACGGGAGCGGAGACAAACGCAGGCAACTGGAGGAGGTGAGTAGTAGCAAGAAATACGATTCAATAGGTAGCTAAGGAGCTAACGAGTTAGCGAAGTAGCATAAGCGTCACGGGAGTGAAGCTGAAATTCTATACAAACGGAAAACACGTTCAAGTGGAGCTTAGTATAACGCAGGGCGTTGAGCTGCTGAATGTATATCGCGCATCCGAGCAAAGATTGGGAGGTCCTTAAATCTTAAGGTGGTCCAGGTGTTCGTATTCAGAACTCCGGCGAACTCGAGCGTGGGCGCGACTGGGAAATGTAGCCCCTGGGCTGGACTACACGTATCGTGCTTATCACGCTTTCACTCGCCCGTCGTAACAGCATCTTAAACTGCATCATCTGGTAGAAGCAAAATATCAATGTAATTGTACCCAAAATATAGGACAAGTAAAAATGCCATCAACCAAATAAATATTTATCAAATATAACAATATGTAACTAAATGAAAACAATTCAAGCAAATGCTGAAAAGTCAATAAGTGTTTACAGAAGGAGAGACGCAAAGACAATTTCTTTTAGGAGATTACAAAAATTTAGGAGCACAGCTGAAGTTTAGTTTTTTTTGTATTTTTTTTTTTTAAAGAGATGGTAGCGTTAATGTTCCACAATATAACACACAAGTAAGCATGAGAAGCTTGAGCTTGTCAATTATGTCAGAATTTAGGAACATGGTGTGGGATCAATATAAGATGGCGGTTATGAGATCGGAGAGTTGAGAGAAGCAGATGATGTTCAGTGTAATTCATCGTCATTATGACTTCTCTGCAGTATTTACACACTTGTTCAGTTGACTGAGGAGATGAAAAGCAGTGTGAAAGTAATTGTTGCTTGGTGTAGATGCATTCTGGACTTCCTGTAGTTTTTAATTCTGATTGTATTCTACAACTCCGAACAGGTCACTCACACCGGGCGCGCGGAATAAATGTTTATTCACAGTCGCACAAAATAATTTTCAGTTACAAATGGTCGCACTGTAGAGCCCTGAGTTTATTTGAAAAGTTTTTTTCCATTCGGGCGTGATGATGTTTAATGTCCCTGATATCCTCTGTAGTGCCATTTAGCATCATGCTAGTGTCATGATTTCTCCTTGTGCGTGGAGCTGCAGACAAACTGGCAGCTCGAGCGCCAAACTGCCAACACTGTTTCCGGGTTTTGGCACTACAAATCGAGATCATCCCTGCGCCACTCTACTTGATTGGCTGTAAGTTTAGGAAGCGCTTGATTTGATCTACAGCAGAGTTTTCTATTAGCGGAGGACGAACTTTAAACGTTAATATCGCAGTCTATCGTGTTCATCGTGGGCGGTCAAAATCGTAATGGCGAACGATATCCGATTAATTGTGCAGCCCTACCCAATTCCCACCCCAAACTACATTACCTATAAATGCACTGCACCTTAATATTAACCATTTACTCTATACACTACCTTATTAGTGCTTAAACTTTTGATATCTAGATAATGAAAAACATGGGTGTGGTCTGTGGTACAGCTGTAATTATACAGCATCCTACTTCAAATGCTCTCAGAGTAGTGAATGGTGGCACCATTGAAACAGAAAATATACACTAATTTCCATACTTTACTTATGAATTTCCACAGATCCACAGTACATACTGACTATTACAAGGTAACCCTAACCCTAACCACTGAACCCCAAGTTGCTCCTGATGGCAAGTTAGCACCTTGCATGGCAGCTCTGCTACCGTTGGTGTGTGAGTGTGTGTGTGAATGGGTGAATGAGACACAGAGTAAAGCGCTTTGGATAAAAGCGCTATATAAGTGCACATTTACCATTATTTTATAATCATAGAATTATGGTGCGACACGCTGGGGTTATGAGGGATTGATTAGACAGGAGGTAGGAGTGAGGAGGAGCGGTGCTGTATTTGTTCGGCTTGTGTCTCTGTACTTTTGGAACGATTCAGACATCAGTCAAAAAATATAAAACCTGAATGAACGCTTAAAGTGGTTTCCCCAAATTCAACTCAAAATGGAACTTATACTGATTTCTCCAGTCTCAAAATTATTCACCCCTGAATATAATCCATCAGAACAGCACAAATATGCAGAACAAGTTTGTCTCAAGCACACCTGATATAGGCTCCTTTAGCTGCACCAGGTGTGTTTGAACACGTGAAATACCTGAACTGGATAGGGGCAGAAAATGTATGAAATACCTGGAACAGGACAGAAAAAGGAAGATATCAACAGCTGCAACCAGATTTCTGAGAAGACAGGATATAAAAAACACTCGAGTGACTGCAAAAGACCTGCACACACACTTACCAGGGTTTTAGATATTATAGCTCCTAGTCAGTAACAGACCCTCCAAAAGGCTACATTCAATACTTCAGTGGAATTTCTGTGAACCTCTGTCTAAAAAAATCACATGTATTATCTCCTAACTGCTGTTTATACATTTTATTCACAGACTCGACCACTCACCAGAAACAAGACGAGCCAGCAGCAGAAGGATGGGTAAGCAGATTCTTGGCATGGCATGTTCCAGAAAAAAACACTAGGGCTTAGGCTTTTGCCCTCATGGAAATTTCTAGATTCTATTAACGAACAGCTGGTATTCTTGTGTACATCACACATACATACATATATATATATACACACACACACACACACACAGTACACACATATACATACACATGCATACACACACCTTCATACAGTACACACACATACATGCATGCATACATACCACACACGAGCATACATACACACGTACGTACAGCATACATACCACACACACACACACAAGACATATATATTCACACACATACATTCACACATACACACGTACATACATATAAACACACAAACGTATTCACACACACACACACACACACACAAACAGACACACACACACACAGACAAGATACATTCACACATACATATCTCCACACACACACACACACACACACACACACGCAACATACATACAACACACACACACATAGATATATCCATTCACACCATACATTCACACACACACAACATACATAAACTTACACACACACACACACACACACACACACACACACACACACACACACACATACACATATATATATCACACACACACACACATATACATACACCAGACGATACATCCACACACACACACACACACAGACATATACATTCACACACACACACACACACGCATACATACATACACACACAACCGCATGCACAAACACACACACACAGACATATATATACACACACAATGCATGCACACACACACACACACACACAGACACATACACACAGACACACACACATATATACATTCACACACACACACACACACATATACCCCCACACACACACACACACACACACACACACACACACACACACACATACACACACATGCATACATACACATACACCACACATATATTCATACACACACACACAGACATATATACACACACACACACACACACATATACATATCACACATATATTCATACACACACACACACAGACATATACATACACACACACACACACACACACACACAACATCACAGACATACGCATACATTCACACACACGTACGCATACTATTACACCCACACATACACACGCATACACACACACACCACACACAGTACACACACACGCATACATACACACATGCATACATAGACACACAAACATACAAACACACATACATACAGTACACACACACAAACACACATGCATACATACACACATGTATACATGTGTGCATAGGCAGCTGTGGCGCAATTGGTAGAGTGGGTTGTCCACTAATCGTAGGGGTTGTCGGTTCGATTCCTGGGCCGGTGACTCCACATGCTGAAGTGTGAAGACACTGAACCCCAAGTTGCTCCCGATGGCAAGTTAGCGCCTTGCATGGCAGCTCTGCTACCGTTGGAGTGTGAGTGTGTGTGAATGGGTGAATGAGAACGGTGTAAAGCGCTTTGGATAAAAGCGCTATATAAGTGCACATTTACATTTTCCATTCACACACGCACACATACATACAGTACTGTATACACACACACACACACACAAATTAATGTAATACAAACACTTTAACGTGTCTTAATTTTTACACACATACATGACATAACACTAAATCCTTGAGGAACATGAGGACTGGCTGCATAAGTTCAAAGTAACTAGCATGAGGAGCTTGCTACAGATCACTTTGGCAAGTTGACACAAGCAGGTTTAGCGGCTTACACAAGTTACAGAACCCTGACCAACTCTCATGGTATTTGTGTTTATTCATTTACATTTATTTGTAAAAATCAAAAGGAATTTTAGGCTGATTTAGCTGTTTTGCTTTAACGTGGTGGTGGGTCCATTAAAACTCATTCAGTCATCTGTCTCTTTTTTCACTTTATTTCAACATGTAGGAGTAGACCTTTCCCATTGATGACAAGTGCTGGTAATTGTTGGTTTCTAATAAAACCATGAACAAACCGGAAAGCAATTTAATACAAACACTTTAACATGTCTTAATCATACATCTGAAATCAGCTTTAACAAATCTAATAAATATGTAGGTTAAAAAAACTAGACATAACTAGAAATCGAAGCATGCAGAATGTCAAACACCTTACTTGAAATAAAACAAGAAAATAAAACTTACATTGTCACCTACTGAACAGTTATATACAGGCCATGTCTGAATCAAGGAGAAGTGCCTTCTTACATCCAAACACTGAGACTAGGGCTTGATTATTAACAAGCCACGGGTGTTCTCATTAAGATTTGGCCAGCCAATCACATCACATGAACGTAGCAGAATATTCTACAGTATTCATTTCCTTCTGTGTGTACACTAGCTAATGTTACACACCAGGAGATATAAACACAGACATTCGGAATCAGTTGTGTGAAACAGATAATAATGGACAGACAGATTCTATTCAATTCAATTCAGTTTTATTTGTATAGCGCTTTTTACAATAGACATTGTCTCAAATCAGCTTTACATAAATATAAACACGGTATTAACCACATACAGATATTAAATGTGTGAATTTATCCCAACTGAGCAAGCCACTGAGTGGCGAAGTAAACAAATATGTTTTTAGCCGTCTAGACTCAAACACTGAGACTGTGTCTGAGTCCCGAACACTAATAGGAAGACTGTTCCATAACTGTGGGGCCCTATGAAGGCTCTCCCCCTGCTGTAGCCTTCACTATTTGGGGTAGTGTCAAATAGCCTGAATCTTTTGATCTGAGTAGGCATGGAGGATCATATAAAACCAGAAGGTCATTAGATATTGTGGCGTGAGACCGTTTAGTGCTTTATAGGTTAATAAGTATTTTATAGTTAATGTGAGATTTTACTGGGAGCCAATGCAGTGTGGATAAGATCGGGGTGATGTGGTCGTATCTTCTAGTTCTAGTAAGGACTCTAGCAGCTGCATTCTGGACTAACTGGAGTTTATTTATATTCTTACTGGAACATCCAGACAGTAAGGCATTACAGTAATCTAATCTAGAGGTGACGAATGCATGAACCAGTATTTCTGCATCATGTAGTGACAATATGTTTCTTATCTTAGAAATATTTCTGAGATGAAAGAAGACTATCCTAGTAATATTATCTACATGAGCATCAAATGATAGACTGGAGTCAATAATCACTCCGAGGTCTTTAACTGCTGTACATGATGAAACAGAAAGGTCATCCAGAGTGACCATGAGATCAGAATGATTACTTCTAGCTACACATGGGCCTAATAAAAGAATTTCTGTTTTATCAGAATTAAGTAAAAGGAAGTTAGTTAACATCCAACGTCTAATGTCCTTTACACAACCTCAACTTTACTAAGCTTCTGTCGTCCTCTGGCTTCACTGAAACATACAGCTGTGTATCATCAGCATAACAGTGGAAGCTAATTCCATGTTTACGAATAATTTGTCCTAGGGGTAGCATATATAAAGTAGCAACGTAGGCCTAAAACAGAACCCTGTGGAACTCCAAAAGTAACCTCAGTATGCATGGAGAAATCACCATTTACATCTACGAACTGATAACGATCGGTCAGGTAAGACCTGAGCCAGGAGAGGACTGTTCCCTTAATGCCAACAACAATTTTCTAATCTATCAAGGAGAATAGTGTGATCTATAGTATCAAAAGCTGCACTAAGGTCGAATTATATATATATATATATACACACAGTATTCGCCCCTTGAACTTTTCAACCTTTGCCACATTTCAGGCTTCAAACATAAAGATATAAAATTTTTATTTTTTGTGAAGAATCACCAACAAGTGGGACACAATTGTGAAGTGGAACGAAATCTATTGGATTTTTTGAAACTTTTAACTAATAAAAAATGAAAAGTGGGCGTGCAAAATTATTCGGCTCCCCTTGGGTTAATACTTTGTAGAGCCACCTTTTGCTGCGATCACAGCTGCAAGTCGAATACTGCAAGCACTGTATATATATATATATATATATATATATATATATATATATATATATATATATATATATATATATATATATATATATATATATATATATATAACACACATTGTAGGGGGAAATAGCCTGGGGAAAGGCTGAGTACAGAGACACAGGAACTGGTTGTGCTGAAACAAGGATTAAAGCTTTATTTTTCTCACACAGCCCGGTCGGCGGGGAAGAGGTGTGTGTGTGTGTAGGCTGCGTGTGGGAGGTTCTGTGGGGGTGGGGCTGGTGTAGCAACGATCTAGAGGGTGTGTCGGGATTCCGGAAAGAGCCTGCAGGGGTTCCCGTGTCGTCATTCACTGTCGAGCACCATTTCACCAGCTGTCGTCCTGGTCCATGCCGGTACCTTCAGGGAGAAGACGAAAGAGAAAAAGAGAGAGGGGTTAGTGAGATTATTAGCTCATCTGCGGTTGGAATACCTTTTCCTTAACCAACAAATGTGTTCATAGTTGGTGAGTAGGTACTCAAACTCACCGGACGGTGTGGTGTTGGTGGTTCCACCCGCAGTGACGGCCCTTCCAGTTGGCGTTGAGTCCGTGGAGGCTGTTTGCTTCGGCGCCTGTGCAGCAGTCGGAGAAGGAGCGACTTTCTTATCACGCCGAGTGTTGGTCCGTCGCGACGTACCCCCCCCTCAGCTCCGAGCCTACTGCCGCTGGGTGGCAGGCCCAGAGTGTGTCTCACTGCGAGAGCCCATCTGCATTCCTCTGTAGGGCCCCTTGGCCTTGGCTATCTACTGTAGGGGGGCGTGGTCCATTACCAGGAAGAAGTGCCGGCCAGCCAGGTAGTACCGCAGCTCCTCGATGGCCCACTTTATCGCCTGCTCCACTTTTATTATCCCGTTCCACGGCTGCATATTTCTTTTCAGCGGGGGACAGCTTCCAGCTGATATAGAGGACCGGGTGCTCTTCTCCCTCGAAGGTCTGGGAGAGGACTGCGCAAGCCCAATTTCGATGCACCAGTGTGCACCGTGAATGGGAGCGTGGAGTTGTTGCGTAGCACTGGAGTGCTGGTGAGGGCCCCTTTCAGAGCTTTGAAGACCCTTTCTGCCTTGGCTGACCATTTCACTCACTCCGGCTGGCCCTTTTTGGTGAGATCTGAAAGAGGGAAGCTACCGCAGAGAAGTTAGGTACGAACTGCCAATAGTACCCCGCCAACCGCAAGAAGGCACGTACCTGTTTTTTTGATGTGGGCCATGGGTAATCTTTTTTTTTTTACCACGGGTAATTTTCTTTGACTGTGGCTTCAGCATCTCTCAGCCAATGCGGTATCCCAGGCACTGGGCCTCGGTTAACCCTAGGTGGCATCGTCCAGGTAGGCAGCTGCAAAGCTGTGGTGGGGCCTCAGGAGGATGTCCATCAATCGTTGGAACATGGCCGGTGCCCCGTGTAGTCCAAAGGGGAGAACCGGTACTGCCAGTGGCCGGTGGCGTGCTAAAGGCGGTCTTGGGCCTTGCATCTGGTGCTAGGGCAACTTGCCAGTATCCTTTGGTAAGGTCCAGGGTGGATAGTGAAGCGGGCCCTCCCCTGTCGCTCCACGAGGTCATCCACTGGGGACGGGGTAGCTATCGAAGTCAGACACCTGATTCACCTTCCAGAAGTCGTTGCAGAGCTCCAGTCTGGCTTCGGCACTATGATGATGGGGCTGGACCAGGGGCTGCTCAACTCTGACGCCATCCCTTAGCATTCAGTCCACCTCTTCAGCGATGGCCTTGCACCAGGCCTCTGGAACACAGTAGGGTCTCTGTCTTACCACTATGACAGGGGGAGTTTTTATCTCATGGTGGACCAACTGTGTCATTCCCGGGGAGGAAGAGAACACATCAGAGAACTGGTCCACCAACTCAGTGAGCTCCTGTTTCTGGGCAGGGGTAAGGTCCTCCCCCATTTGACCAAGGTACGTTTTCATGGTCTGTGTCCCGGGCCGGACACGCCAAAACTACCGGAGCCGGTTCCACCCACTTCTTCAACAGGTTCACGTGGTAGAGTTTCTTGTCCATGCACTTACTGGGCTGTTGCAGACAGTAGTTGATGGGCCCATCTCACAGGATTGTATATGGACCTTGCAACCGGGGGCCAGGAATTTAGAGCCACTGCTGGGTACCAGAAGGAGGACCTGGTTCCCTGGGTGGAATTCTGGGGGCTGCGCTGGGTGGTTGTATATCCTCCATTGTTCCTCCTGTGTGGTGCATGTGCTCCTGGACTATCAGCACCACTCGGTCAATCCTCGCTTGCATCTCTCACAGGTATTTGATGACCAAGCAGAAAGGGGACGGCTGTTCCTCCCAGGCTTTGCGTGCGACATCCAACAGTCCCCGAGGGCGCCATCCAAACAGGAACTCGAAGGGGTGAAGCCGGTGGATGCCTGGGGGCAGCACCCCCGGATGGCAAAGAGCACATAGAGAAGGAGGAGGTCCCAATTCCTCCCTTTCTCATCTACCACCCGGTGTAAGCATCAGCTTGAGCATCTGGTTAAAGCGCTCGACCAGCTCATCGCTCTCGGGGTGGTAGACAGACATCTTCAGGTGCTTCACCTGTAACAGCCGACACAGATCAGCCATTAGTGTAGACACAAACGGATACCTTATTTGGTCAGCAAATCCTTGGGGATTCCCACCCGGCTGAAGAGGAGTACCAGCTCCCTGGCAATGTTGGGGAGGTTGCTTGCACAGCCGGTACCGCCACGGTATCAGGTGGCGGTAGCCCACAATGATTAGGATGTACTCCGTGGCCCCGAGCAGATTTGGGAAGGGGCCCACAAGGTCCATGCCAATTCGCTCAAAGGGGACACCTGATGATGGGCAGAGGGATGAGGGATGCCGGCGGCGGCCGCCGGAAGCGGTATGCTGGCACTCAGCACATTGCTGGCAGAAGGCTGGACCTCCACGTCCATCCTGGGCCACACAAATCGGTCCTTCGGTTTCCGGGTCCTTCAGTGTTTCGTTGCCCCAGGTTGCTGCAGAGGTGGTGGGCATGGGCCAAGTGCATTACTAGTTGTGTCTTCGTCTGAGGTACCATGAGGAGGTCCACCTGCTCCCCCTGGCAGCATGCCCATTGGTAGAGTAGCCCACCTGGGACGAGAAAGTATGAGGTAGGGAGCCTTAGGTCAGGGCTTTGGTCAACTCCCTCTATTACTCACACTTGTGCCCAGCAGTGCTTCAGGCAGTCGTCCTCCTTCTGCTCCCGACCAAACTTCTCCTCCCGGTTCACCTGATGAAAGACAGAAGACACAGGATTAGTGTGAATTCAGGGATCACAACCACATGGAGGGGCCAGATCCCAGTTGTATCCCTAATCTGGATCTCGGCTGCAGGGACCTCCTGGGTGTCCCCATGAATGCATGTTACGGCAAGAACTCCCTTCGGCCAAAGTCCTGTGGGAAGACTGGATGGTCGGGCAAGGGTCACCGTGCTCCCGGTGTCCAGTAGGGTGGTTACCGGGCTCCCCTCGACCCACACGATCTGGGTGGGGCCATCCAGTGGCTACCATGAATGGAGGGCGCACCCGGCCAGCCACGGTTTCGGGGTCAGCCTGGCGGGTTCTATCTCCAGGTCCATGGGCATGGGCTCGTCCCCGGGGGTTACACGGACGGGCGACCTCCGGCAGGTCCTCTAGGTGTCGGGACGACGTGGGCGGCTCAGGCCGGGCCAGAGGCACCGAGGGGCATGTCGAGGGCCCCCGGGCACCCTGGCCAAGCTCGAGGGTGGCCATTGCTTGCTCAAGGGCGTCGTGAGCGCCTGGGGTGTTGCCGGAGCTTGCATTCCAACGGCTTGTCATTCAGTGTAGGGTAATGCCCTCAGCAACCGGTCTATTGCCACCTTTTCCGCCACCTCCTTAACAGTATGCTGGTCTGGGCGGTGCCACCTTTTGGTAACTCGGATAAGGGTGTTTAGCTGGTCGCGTGGCTGCGCCCCTGGATGATAGACCCTGCGATAGAACTATGTCACCACCTGGTAAGCGGTTCGGCCACACCACGCCAGGACTCCCTCCTTCATCGCCCGTAGTCAACAATGTTTAGAGTGTTTTGCTCCGGCTAGAGAGACTGAACTAGCTACATTAATCTCTTCAGACAATTCGTCAACTTGTATACTAGATCCCGTACCTACATGTATGTTTAAACAGATTTGTCCAGGAGTATTTGAACCACTTTTAAATATAATCAGTTCTTCACTAACCACTGGCTATGTACCTAAATCACTTAAATTAGCAGTTATTAAACCCTTGATTAAAAAACCTGACCTTGACCTGTCTCAATTGTCCAGCTATAGACCAATATCAACTCTCCCCTTCATCACTAATATTTTAGAAAAGGTTGTAGCAAAGCAGTTATGCTCATACTTCGATAGGAATAACATTCAAGAAATGTATCAGTCAGGATTTAGACCTCATCATAGCACAGAGACAGCGTTAGTTAAAGTAGTAAATGACCTTCTTTTGACCTCTGATCAGGGTTGTGTCTCGCTGCTTGTGTTACTCGACCTTAGTGCAGCTTTTGATACTATAGATCACACTATTCTCCTTGATAGATTAGAAAATGTTGTTGGTATTAAGGGAACAGTCCTCTCCTGGCTCAGGTCTTATCTGACCGATCGTTATCAGGTCATAGATGTAAATGGTGATTTCTCCATGCATACTGAGGTTACTTTTGGAGTTCCACAGGGTTCTGTTTTAGGCCCACTGCTGTTTACTTTATATATGCTACCCCTAGGACAAATTATTCGTAAACATGGAATTAGCTTCCACTGTTATGCTGATGATACACAGCTGTATGTTTCAGTGAAGCCAGAGGACAGACAGAAGCTTAGTAAAGTTGAGGTTGTGTAAAGGACATTAGACGTTGGATGTTAACTAACTTCCTTTTACTTAATTCTGATAAAACAGAAATACTTTTATTAGGCCCACGTGTAGCTAGAAGTAATCTTTCTGATCACATGGTTACTCTGGATGGCCTTTTGTGTTTCATCATGTACTGCAGTTAAAGACCTCGGAGTGATTATTGACTCCAGTCTATCATTTGATGCTCATGTAGATAATATTACAAGGATAGCTTTCTTTCATCTCAGAAATATTTCTAAGATAAGAAACATATTGTCACTACATGATGCGGAAATACTGGTTCATGCATTCATCACCTCTAGATTAGATTACGGTAATGCCTTACTGTCTGGATGTTCCAGTAGGAATATAAGTAAGCTCCAGTTAGTCCAGAATGCAGCTGTTAGAGTCCTAACTAGAACTAGTAGAGCCTTCGCTTATAGAGCCCCACAGTTATGGAACAGTCTTCCTATTAGTGTTCGGGACTCAGACATAGTCTCTGTGTTTAAATCTAGGCTTAAAACGTATTTGTTTACTCAAGCCTACCCTGACTAGATTCGATCTTACTACTTCACAGTCATAATAATCTTTTTCTCCCTCTCTCCTTTTGCCGAGCCACACATGAATTTATGGAGATACTGGAGATTCAGATCCTTTCTGCCTCTGGATGGAGCTCAAATCTTCTCTAATTTCAGACTTCTGGGACTACGGCTGCTCCTAAGGCCATACAATCCATAATCAACTTTTTCACATTATCTGTTATTACCCAGATGAGGATGGGTTCCTCTCAAGGTTTCTTCCTCTTAAAACATCTTAGTTTTTCTCGACACCGTCGCCACTCAGTGGCTTGCTCAGTTGGGATAAATTCACACCATTATCTGTATACCATGTTTCTATTTCTGTAAAGCTGCTTTGAGACGGTGGCTTAGTGGTTAGCATTCGCCTCACACCTCCAGGGTCTGGGGTTTGATTGTGCGGAGTTTGCTGCAGGGGTTTCCTCCGGGACTTCGGGTGGGTAGGTTGGTAAATTGTCCATAGTGTATGAATGAGTGTGTGAGTGTGTATGTGATGGACTGGCACCCTGTCCAGGGTGTACCCCCGTGTGCCCGATGCGTCCTGGGATAGGCTCCAGGTTCCCCGCGACCCTGAAGAAGGAATAAGCGGTTGAAGATGCATGAATTTGAGACAATGTCTATTGTAAAAAGCGCTAAAAAAATACAATTTAATTGAATTCAATAGGTGTCTGTGCTTGAAGTGTGTGTGTGTGTGTGTGTGTGTGTGTGTGCCTATCTATGTGTGTATACTGAAGGTGCTTCCAATCAGAAGGAAGCTGCTTCATAGCCACCTTCTTTGAAGGCACCTGCCTCACTGGGCAGCTTTATAACATCAGCAGGAACCTTAGCAGGCAGCATGTTCAGGAGAGCCTTCAGATTCACCTCACATCATTACACTAAGCATGTGACACTTGTTTCTTTATTATTGTTCACTAATTTACCTCAGAATGGATTTTAGTTTAGTGGCCACTATTGTTCTGGTGATTTATATACAGTTTGGAATTGATCAAAAACAAAAAACAAACTGCTTCAAAAAGGGTTTTTATATTCAGAATAAATCTCTAAAGAATGATTTGAAATGTCTCCTGAATTAATTCGTTCCTGTATTTATGTATACATGTACAGTGCCCTCTTGAAAGTATTCGGCCCCTTGAACTTTTCAACCTTTTGCCACATTTCAGGCTTCAAACATAAAGATATAAAATTTTAATTTTTTTGTGAAGAATCACCAACAAGTGGGACACAATTGTGAAGTGGAACGAAATCTATTGGATATTTTAAACTTTTTAGCAAATAAAAAACTGAAAAGTGGTACGTGCGGAAAAATTATTCGGCCTCTTTACTTTCAGTGCAGCAAACTACTCCAGAAGTTCAGCGAGGATCTCTGAATGATCCAATGTTGTCCTAAATGACTGATGGTGATAAATAGAATCCACCTGTGTGTAATCAAGTCTCTGTATAAATGCACCTGCTCTGTGATAGTCTCAGGGTTCTGTTGAAAGCGCAGAGCATCATGAAGACCAAGGAACACACCAGGCAGGTCCGTAATACTGTTGTGGAGAAGTTTAAAGCCGCATTTGGATACAAAAAGATTTCCCAAGCTTTAAACATCCCAAGGAGCACTGTGCAAGTGATAATTTTGAAATGGAAGGAGTATCAGACCACTGCAAATCTACCAAGACCTGGCCGTCCCCCCTCTAAACTTTCAGCTCAGACAAGGAGAAGACTGATCAGAGATGCAGCCAAGAGGCCCATGATCACTCTGGATGAACTGCAGAGAACTACAGCTGAGGTGGGAGAGTCTGTCCATAGGACAACAATCAGTCGTACACTGCACAAATCTGGCCTTTATGGAAGAGTGGCAAGAAGAAAGCCATTTCTCAAAGATATCCATAAAAAGTCCTCATCTAAAGTTTGCCACAAGCCACCTGGGAGACACACCAAACATGTGGAAGAAGGTGCTCATCAGATGAAACCAAAATCGAACTTTTGGCCCATAATGCAAAACGATATGTTTGGCGAAAAAGCAACATTAGCTCACCATCAACACACCATCCCCACTGTCAAACATGGTGGTGGCAGCATCATGGTTTGGGCCTGCTTTTCCAGCAGGGACAGGGAAAATGGTTAAAATTGAGGGGAAGATGGTTGCAGCCAAATACAGGCACATTCTGGATGAAAACCTGTTGTAGTCTGCAAAAGACCTGAAATTAGGATGAGATTTATCTTCCAACAAGACAATGATCCCAAACATACAGCAAAATCTACAAAGGAATGGTTCACAAATAAATGTATCCAGGTGTTAGAATGGGAAGTCAAAGTCCAATCGAGAATCTGTGGAAAGAACTGAAAACTGCTGTTCACAAATGCTCTCCATCCAACCTCACTGAGCTCGAGCTGTTTTGCAAGGAAGAATGGGCAAGAATTTCAGTCTCTCGATGTGCAAAACTGATAGAGACATACCCCAAGTGACTTGCAGCTGTAATCGCAGCAAAAGGTGGCTCTACAAAGTATTAACGCAAGGGGGCCCAATAATTTTGCACGCCCCACTTTTCATTTTTTTATTAGTTAAAAAAGTTTCAAAAATCCAATAGATTTCGTTCCACTTCACAATTGTGTCCCACTTGTTGATGATTCTTCACAAAAAATTTAATTTTTATATCTTTATGTTTGAAGCCTGAAATGTGGCAAAAGGTTGAAAAGTTCAAGGGGGCCGAATACTTTCGCAAGGCACTGTATCTTTGTGTTGTATGTGGAAAAGAAAATGTGTGAATCTGGTGTGAATATATTTGATACACACTATAGGTGGATATCAGCTCATTGTTACTGGATAATGGTTTTTGTTTTATATCTAATATATGCTTTATACGGCTCTGTCACTATTGCACATTTACTGTGGTTTAAAGTAAAGAATGCAATGTTTCCACTTACATCTAACAATTATTTATAACCAGAAAATTACATTTTATTTTACAGAAAACAAGAACTGAGCATGAATTTGAAGGAGGACCAATTTCTGAAGAAAAGAAGCTTGAAATGAAAAAAAACAGTGGAACTGTTTATTAGAATTAATCTTAATGAAAAGCACAAACAGAAAAGAAAAGAAAATGTCAGATGTTCTTCAAATAACTTCATGTTCATTACACTGGAAGGAGCCTTGTACAGAGGTCAAAGAAAATTAGTGGAAACATTTCTACAAAGGATGCTAATGATGGACTACAGAGCAAGATACATTACAACAAGATATATTAGAACTAAGGAAGACTCCAACAATTCAGAAGACACTGACTTAAACACAGGATATGGAGATGATGATGATGAATTTGCTGATTTTATATCGACGAAGACAGCATCTTTAGATAGTGAAAGGCATGAATCTCCTTTTCACCCCATGGATGTTCAGATGGCAGTGTTCCACTGCTCAGATCATTTCCTAAAGCAGCTAATAGTGAATAAACTGGCTCAGTGTCAGTACGCTCTGCCTCTGCTGGTGCCCAATCCCTTCACCAGAGAGATCGAGTTGCCTCTGTGGACCTTTCGCCAAATCAGAAAGAGCTGGAAGACCACTGACTCCTCTGGTGATGTGATCAGTAAAACCCAGGCTGTTTATGAAGCTGAAACTCCAATGGTGGCTTTCTTCAGGTTCGGCTCTGCATCTTCATCAAAATCTCAGCTGATGAACAGCTTGATCAATGAGAAACATCACACATTCTTCCACAGACACTGTCCAGGCAGCAGCAAGAACCGGTTACTGATGGATGGAATGGTGGAGATCGCTTGGTACTGCCCATCTGGGAAGGAAACTGATTATTTCTCTGACTGTGTTGCTTTCTGTAATCTCCATGGTGATGCAGGAACTTATAAAGAGCAACTAGAGATCCTGACTGAAATATCCTCAGTGAATGTTGTACTTTTTTCTGGTTCTGAAAAAGCAACATATAGGGAGATACTACAGAAGCTCTTCATAGACACCAAGCCACTGATTTGTCTACTTTCTGAGGATGAATCAGGTGTCACTAAGTCTAAAAATGGACAATACAGAATTGGCCTTAAAGACAGAAATCAGTCAGATGTAGCCAAGAACCTCAGAACGACTATCAAAGAGTGTCTTTCAAAGTCATCTTCAAATTTCAAACTTGAAGATTTGTACAAAACTGAAGTGACTAGAAAAGATGAAGACGACCCTGAATGCAAAAGGGGGAAAGAATCTGCTGAGAAGATCCTGAGTCAGTTGGAGGGAAATGAAGTGTCCAAATTAAAGGAAAAGCATCTGCCCTGTCAGGGGAAATTATGGCATGACTGGTGTGAGAAGAACAAAGACCTGCATCGACTTCAAGAGAACTACTTAGAAATGCAAAAGAGTAAAAAACAAACAGAAATGAAGCAAATCCGTGAAGAGCAGCATAAACACAGACTCTCTGGTCTTATGGAACAGTTCATTTCCTCACTGAATTGTCTAGGAGGAAATGAAAAATTATTCTTTTTAAAATGGGTTGTGATTCTCCTGGACAAACACACCTCAGATGATCTCTCAGCTCTTCAACACAAATACAATGAAAAGTGGACAGCAGTTTTAGACCTGAAGAAGAAACACGATAAATCAGATAAAATGAGGCAGGAGCATAAAGAACTTCAGGAGCTTTCGAAAAACTGAATGCAGCAACGTTTGGTTTGGAACACATCTTCAGAGAGATAGGTCAGATTCACGAGTCTTTCATTTCTGTACAAACACTCAAGAAAGGATCTGAAGAAGAAAACATGTCCTCTCTTCCCAAACATGCAGCAGAACTCATGAAATCTGGTCACCCGCTGGAGCTGATGGATGGAGATGCTGCTCATGTGCCTCTGACCTGGGTTTCCAGCAGTTCTGAATGAACTTGTGAAGATACTGGGAGACCAGAGTGTTTGTGCTGTCGGTTCTGGGGATTCAGAGCTCTGGGAAATCCACCATGCTGAATGCCATGTTTGGTCTCCAGTTTGCTGTCAGTGCTGGAAGGTGCACCAGAGGAGCCTTCATGCAGCTGGTCAGAGTGTCAGAGGAGATGAAGAAAAGAGCTGAAGTTTGACTACATTCTTATTGTAAATACTAAAGGACTTTCGAGACACGTGACATCGCAGGAAACATCTATCGACATCATGACAATGAACTCGCCACATTTGTTGTCGGTCTTGAAACCTGACCTTGATCAACATCTTCGGAGAGAACCCTGCTGAGATGCAGGACACTCCTTCAAATTGTTGTTCAGGCCTTCCTAAGGATGAAGAAGGTCAGGCTGAATCCCAGCTGTATGTTTGTCCATCAGAATGTCAGTGACATCACAGCTGGAGAGAAAACATGGAGGGAAGGAGACATTTACAGGAAAAACTGGATAAAATGACAAAATTAGCTGCAAAAGAAGAAGACAGTGAAGCTGAGTGTTTCAGTGATGTTATTGAATTTAATGTACAAGAAGATGTGTATTATTTTGCACAGCTCTGGGAGGGCAGCCCACCAATGGCACCACCAAACCCATGCTACAGCAGAAATGTTCAGGAGCTAAAGAACGCCATTTTCAATAAAGTATCCAAGTCTCCCGGTTCGACTCTCTCTCAGTTTAAATCACGCATTAGTGATCTCTGGAGTGCATTACTCAATGAGAACTTTGTGTTCAGCTTCAAAAACACACTGGAGATATCAGTGTACAGAAAACTGGAGAATGAGTTTGGAAAATGGACCTGGACCCTCAGAAGTGCCATGTTAGATACTGAAGAAAAACTTCACAACAGAATTGAAAATGAAAAACTGAAAAAAATTGAAGATAAAGATCTTTATTCTTCCATGAAAAAGACCAAAGAGGAAGTGGACCAATCAATGAAGAGTTACTTTGAAGAGGACAAAGACAAAGAAATTCTAATTCAGTGGAGAGTGAGATGTGTAATGAAAATCTCACAGCTTTATGAAGACCTCGTCAAAGACACAAAACAAAATCTGACTGAAGTTATACATCAGCTACAGGCACGGGAGAGTTTTGAACAAAAAAGAACACAGTACGATAGAAAACTGTTCAATCTGAGCAAAGAGCTCGCTCTGAAACTCAAAACCACAACAACTGATGAACAAGTTCTTAAAGATGAATTTGATGAAGTGTGGGACAGCTGCGTCACTGAACTGACACAAGACACACCTCCAGAGAGAACATTTGATTTTTGGGAGGATGCTGTACAGATTCTGTCTGTGGGAAATGAACACGCTTCTGTGTTTGAGCGGAAAGATCAACAACACTACAGACAGATATACAGACTGGGAGATTATTCATGTTACATTTCAAATATCAGAAGACAAAATCTTCCTCATTACATTCCTGGCATGAATAAACCTCCTTCTGAGGACAATGAGTTAGTAAGATCTCTGGCCATAAATGTGATCAGAGAGTCCGAGGGATTAATCAGTGAGATCTGTAACAAAATCAGAAGACTCGGTACAAAGACAGCTACATACAGGAAATAACAGACCAGGTCAGGAAGAGAGTTGAGGAACATCACAGTGGAAACCAAAGAATTATTCTAAAAAAAGGAGTTCACTCTGGATCTCTGTCTTCATGTGTGTGAACGTGCGAGTCACAGATTTACTGAACAACATAAACAATTCAGGGATGCAAATGATCCTAGAGTTTATCTGTCCAAGCAGAAACCACAATATTACAGTATCTTTACAAACTACTGCAGAGGAGCAACAGCAACAACAGTGTTTGGTGAACTGATCTGCAGTAACCTGAGAGAACCCATCCTGCAAGCAGTTTACAATAAAACTGCTAGAGATCTGGCACATCAGATGAGATCAGACATGCCAGAGTTTAACGGTAACAGATCAAACCTTGAGAAACACATACTGAAATATCTGGCAGAGGAGGAGAACTTTGAGAAGTACATGGAGTACATTCATAATCCCAAAGATCACTTCAACCACTTCATTACAGAGAAGGTTAATAAGCACATGACTGAAAATAACACCAGAGTTCTGAACCTTTTTAAGGAAATCTAAAACAAAAAAGCAGAGAGTAATAAATGCTGTTCACATTGCAGCTGAAGAGGTGAAGACCAGTGGTGGTGATGCACACATGTGGCTGAGAAGTTTTACCAGTTCACTACAAAGATGAACTGAGCTTAAAAGAAATAACCTTCACTGATCATAAAGAAATTACAGACTGTGATTTTCTACAGCAGGTCGTTAGTGAAGGTCTCACTGAAATGATGTCAGAGCTCCACAAAAACTTTAACAGTGTAAAAGACATCGAAATGGAGAAATTCAGGAAGAAACCAGATGAGATTCTGATTGAACACCTCTGTCAGTGCTGCTGGGTTCAGTGTCCATTCTGTAAATCCATCTGTACCCACACAATGAAGGATCATGATGGACATCACAGTGTCCCCTTACACAGGGTAGATGGTATCAATGGGTGGTATTACAGAGATACAACATATCTCTGCTCTAATTTCTGCACAACAAATGTGCAAAGTAATAAATCTTTCTACCCCAGTCATGATACAGAGTCAAAGTCAGTACCTTACAAATCCTACAGAACAGCAGGAGGAGTATATGAGACCTGGAGTATCACCCCTGATAATTCACAGCTTGCATACTGGAAATGGTTTGTGTGCAGATTCCAGAAAGACCTGGAGAATCACTATGAGAAAACATTTCAGGGTCGTGGTGAGATCCCCAGTGAATGGAGAGAGTTCACTAAAGAACAAGCTATTGAGAGTTTAGATGAATATCTTTGATGAAGGATACAATTCTCCTGAACAGAACCTGAAAGGAACAGCAATTTAATCATGAACCAATCATAAATAAAAAGATCCGTCTGTATTAGTGACGACAGAAATGATAAATAAATATTATTAGGAAACTTTCTTTAGATTATAGTCAGAAAAATTACTGTATATACACTGTTAACCTTTTCTCCTCTTTTTCTATATCTACACAGCATTTATAAATGAATCACATTATATCAGTGAGAATTTTAATCCTAGTAAGTGATTGAGTTCTTTTTTTAATTAAGGTGTTGTTTACCGTTTAAGACTCTACTCTACTTAAGACTTTCCAAAAGCTTGATATTTGATTCTGAAGAACTTATGAGACATAAAGTGCCATATAGCTCAACTCTAGAACTGTAAACAATGAAAAATGGTTCTTGGAGAAAACCGCATTAAAATAAAATATTTAAGAAGTGTCTCATTTGTGTATTGAGGAACATTTTATGTTTCTATGCTTTACTCTTACAGGAAGCTAAGAACTTTGAACTATGAAAAGAAGACTGTAGAGAATGAAGGGTTTTTAAGAGTGTCGTCATTTAGCTTTGTTTTATTTCTTTATTAGATTAAATTCACCCACTTTATAAAACCATGAACAGATGATTTTAACCAACAAGTCACACAGGATCCAATCAAAGATCCGATCACAGAGCTGTGGAGCTGAGGGTTAAGTCTCTCGCTCAAGAACACATCAGTGAGAGTCCAGGGTTTCGAACTCTGATGAGTCTTTATTAGATTTAATGAAGCTTTTCCTCAGGATGAAGCTTTTAATGAAGCTTTTCTATAACTCAGACAGACTGTTTACATTAATCTCTCTTTTTCTCTATCACGACAACATGAACTAATTAATCACATTATATCAGTGAGAATATTAATCCTACACTGTGTTTATATGATTCTTTTTTTCTTTTGGTTTGAGGGTCAAGACTGTGATAAAAAAGGTGTGAAGAAAAGTGAAGACCATGCCTCATTTTATTATTCTTGCATATAAAGATAATTTTCTGTATGAAAGACGAGTTGAGGAAACGAACTCTAGCAGAGGGGCGATAAAAGAACACGAGTAGAGGATAAAAGAACACGAGTAGAGGATAAAAGAACACGAGTAGAGGATAAAAGAACACGAGTAGAGGATAAAAGAACACGAGTAGACGATAAAAGAACACGAGTAGAGACGATAAAAGAACACGAGTAGAGGATAAAAGAACACGAGTAGAGACGATAAAAGAACACGAGTAGAGACGATAAAAGAACACGAGTAGAGGATAAAAGAACACGAGTAGAGACGATAAAAGAACACGAGTAGAGGATAAAAGAACACGAGTAGAGACGATAAAAGAACACGAGTAGACGATAAAAAAAAACACAGTAGATGATAAAAGAACACAGTGAGCGATAAAAGAACACGAAAGTAGAGCGATAAAAGAACACGAAGTAGAGACGATAAAAGAACACGCAGTAGAGACGATAAAAAAGAACGAGTAGAGACGATAAAAAGAACACGAGTAGAGACGATAAAAAGAACACGAGTAGAGACGATAAAAGAACACGAGTAGAGCGATAAAAGAACACGAAAGTAAGAACGATAAAAGAACACGGAGTAGAGGATAAAAGAACACGAGTAGAGGATAAAAGCACACCGTAGAGACGATAAAAGAACACGAGTAGAGGATAAAAAACCCGGTATTTTGCACTATCAGACATTTCCACACTAGAACTGTGTACTGGTCGGTGCTACACTGTCACTTTTGTCTATTGTCCTGTTCCGTAGTTACTGTACAGTCTTGTGTTGTTAGCATGTGCACTTTCTGTAGAATGTGAAGGTCTTATTTAGTTCTGTGTCGTCTCATGTAGTTAGTGTTGTTTTATGAAGCTCCATGGTCCTGGAGGAATGTTCTTCAGTTCCACTGTATACTGTATGGTTGAAATGAAAATAAAAGCCACATGACTTGTCTTGACAGCTTGTCCAGCAGAACAGCTATGTGAAGTATTTTATTTTAAAACATATTTGGCAAGGATACAAGGAAGGAAACGTGTGGACATACCCAAGAACTGGTTTAGAACAATGTTTACAGATACTTTTGGTTCCCAGGAATGGTCCACCTAATTTCATTTACAAAGTATGTACAGTCAGGTTCATAAGAATTTTTCATCTCTGTACACCATCACAAAATGGATTTGAAATGAAGTAATCAAGATGTGATTGTGTAGACTTTCAGCTTTAATTCTAGGGGTTTAACAAACATATTGCATTATCTCTTTAGGAATTACAGCCATTTTTGGAGATTGGCTGTGGTGGCCGCCCTGCTGGCCTCTGCAGGGAGCTCTGCATGGGAGGCTGCCCTGTTGGCACCTGGAGGGAGCTCTGCATGGGAGGCCTCCACGTCTACCTCTGGCTGAAGCTAAATTTGGGAGGCCGCCTCGTCCCAACAAACATCAAATTCAGGGAAATCCAGCAAACAGGAGACAGAACTAGACCAGGAAGCAGAGTACAACAACCCGAACAGAATGGCTTAGTGAACAATACATTGCACTAGAACAAAGAAACAAGGAAAAGGTTTAAATATCAAATTAAATAAAGTGCAAATTGCCAGCAGGTGCGACTAACAAAGACAGTAGTGAAACAACTGGACATGGATGGAGACAAAAGATGGATCAAAAAAAAACATGTGGAAACATCAAGAAACATGGCAACGCTTTAGAACGTAGACGAATGTATACTCTGTGTCTGATCTAGCACATGATCAATACAGGATATGGCAACATAAATGTGCGTTCATGTAAATGATAAAAGAAGACGAGTAGAGGATAAAAGAAGACGAGTAGAGGATAAAAGAACACGAGTAGAGAGGATAAAAGAACACGAGTAGAGACGATAAAAGAACACGAGTAGAGACGATAAAAGAACACGAGTAGAGACGATAAAAGAACACGAGTAGAGACGATAAAAGAAGCACGAGTAGACGATAAAAGAACACGAGTAGAGACGATAAAAGAACACGAGTAGAGACGATAAAAGAAGACGAGTAGAGACGATAAAAGAAGACGAGTAGAGACGATAAAAGAACACGAGTAGAGACGATAAAAGAAGACGAGTAGAGACGATAAAAGAACACGAGTAGAGACGATAAAAGAAGACGAGTAGAGGATAAAAGAACACGAGTAGAGCGATAAAAGAAGACGAGTAGAGACGATAAAAGAACACGAAAGTAGAGACGATAAAAGAACACGAGTAGAGGATAAAAGAACACGAGTAGAGGATAAAAAGAACCGAAAGTAGAGACG
>CM022765.1:29809037-29814037 GCA_012411365.1 Ameiurus melas
ATACCAATCAGATGTTCTAAGTGCCAGAGAAGTATGTAATGGTCTACGGTATCAAAAGCAGAAAAAAGATCTAGTGGCATCAACACAGTATTTTTTACCAGCATCCACCGCCAGTAAAATGTCACTGGACACTTTTAACAAAGCAGACTCTGTGCTATGAAAAGCAGTGAAACCAGATTGTAAAGGTTCCAATAACATATCTGAGTTTAAGAACAGGGTCAGATGTGATTGTACTACTGTCTCTAGCAGCTTTGACAGAAATGACAGGCTGATAATTATTAAGGCAACCTTCAACCAAACCCTGTTACATAAGCAAAAGGTTGAACAATAACATGCTTAAAATACTTTGGGACCACCCCAGCATTTAAAGATGAATTTATCAACACCTGGATACTGGGGCCAATTTCAGGAAAAGTTACTTTTATAATCACAGAGGGAACAACATCAAGTGACGTGGACATTATTTTGATCTGGTTAACCAGATCACACAGTTCCTTTAGAGAAACATGTTGAAATTAATTAAACTAAACAGGTATAGCAGTGAATTCGGGGACAGATCTGAGACCTGCGAAGTGAAGGAAGAACGAATAGTAATTACTTTATCAGCAAAAAACATTAAAAACTTCTCGCAAAGTTCAGCCGAGGATTACCCATGGAACTGGCAACTTGGATTAAAAATAGAATTTATGGAAGTGAATAAAATCTTAGGTCTATGACAGTGTGTAGTGATTAAATCAGAGAAATACCTCCACCTAGCTGACTTTGCTGCATTCTGAAACTTAAACAAACAATCTTTAAAATCTGAAAGGACACAGTTAACTGATCATGCTAATTAACAGCACAATAGGAACTATTACTACTATGTAGTCAGTATCTACTTCCAGTGTTTAATTGTTTTGCACTGTTTTTTTTTGTGTGTGTGTGTGCGTGTGTGTGTGTTAAGTTACCCCGTGACTGCAGCACTGTGAGTGTGTGTGTTCCTGCTCATGGTTCTTGTCCTTCTCTCTCTCCAGCTCTCTGTGCAGCTGTTCCACTCGGCTCTGCAGCTCGGTGATGCATTTACGCAGACGGTTCTTATCCAGCAGACAGTCAGTGAACTCCAGCTGCAGACTGTCCCGACTGCGCAGAGCCTAACACACACACACACACACACACACACACACACCAAACTCAGAGGTGAACAGAGGGGCCTACAGCTCTCTCTCCCCCTGTCTTCTCTCCTTTGTCTCTGATCTGTACATGAGCTGCTGTCACAGTTCTGAGTGCTGGTGTTATTACTGGTCAATCACAAGAATAAACAGTAAACATGACCAACACCTGTGTCCTGTCAGTGCCATGACCCATACAGCACACTAACACCTCTCCACTGAGCTATAGAATTAATGAATGAAGGAACATGGAGGAGAAAACATCATCATATTGGAGAGAAACAGTGAGCATTTGGACTGCAGACAGGAATCTAAACACCACCTCCATAGACCTGAAGATTAAATTAAATTTGATATCTCTCTGTGTGTTTGTGTGTGTGTGTGTGTGTGTGTGTGTGTGTGTGTTATACCTGGTCTCGCTCTCTCTCTAGGTCCATGATTTGGTTGAAATAAGACAAACTCTTCTTCTGCTCCTCCTCCCAGTCCAACTGCAGAGTCCGCAACTTCAACTGTAACTGCTCACACTGAGTCTCCAACTGACACCACACACACACACACACACACACACACACACACACACACACACACACACAATAATAGCTTTTTTCCTTATTAAATCGTGTTTATCATGTTTTAATCAAACATTTAATTAAAATTTTTATTTTAGAATTTATTGTCTTTAGCACTTTAATTAAAACTTTAACTCCTTTAATCTTTTAACTCCTTTTAAGAATCGTTTAAGCACACTGAATTGCCTTTCTGTATGAAATGTGTTAAATTAATAAACTCGCCCATTAACCAGCCAGTACATTTGCAACGAAATCATGGACAACCTCTAGGTGGCACTGGTGCATCCAAATCAGTGCAACCTTAGCATTTAAAAAAAATGTGTTGTAATGTGTTTGTATTCTGCATTTTCATCATGATCATTAACAACAATACTGTGAAATGAGTCACAGTCAAAACTGGTGTAAGAGAGATGATGCTTAAAAACACATTATTTTATTTCCAGCTGAGACTACAGCTGTTCCAGTAGGAATATAAATAAACTCCAGTTAGTCCAGAATGCAGCTGCTAGAGTCCTTACTAGAACTAGAAGATACGACCATATCACCCCGATCTTATCCACACTGCATTGGCTCCCTGTAAAATTTCGCATTAAGTTTAAAATACTTTTATTAACCTATAAAGCACTACACGGTCTTGCACCACAATATCTAAGCGACCTTCTGGTTTTATATGATCCGCCACGCCTACTCAGATCAAAAGATGCAGGCTATTTGATATTACCTAGAATAGTGAAGTCTATAGCAGGGGGAAGAGCCTTCGCTTATAGAGCCCCACAGTTATGGAACAATCTTCCTATTAGTGTTCGGGACTCAGACACAGTCTCAGTGTTTAAGTCTAGGCTTAAAACATATTTGTTTACTCAAGCTTACCCTGACTAGATTATATCTCACTACTTCACAGTCCTAATCGTTTTTCTCCCTCTCTCTCTTTTTGCCGAGCCCCACACGAATTTATGGAGATATTGGAGATCCAGATCCCCTCTGCCTCTGGATGAGCCCAAATCTTCTGCTGGGACTACGGCTGCTCCTAAGGCCATACTTCTCAGTTTCACATTATCTGTGTTACATTCACATTCTGTGTTACCCAGATGAGGATGGGTTTCCCTTCTGAGTCGGGTTCCTCTCAAGGTTTCTTCCTCAATAAACATCTTAGGGAGTTTTTCCTTGCCACCGTCGCCACTCAGTGGCTTGCTCAGTTGGGGATAAATTCCATTTGTTTTATAGCTGTTTGTCTCTGTTTATCTGTTCCTGTTTGTCTCTCTTTATCTGTTTCTGACTGTTTATACCTGTTTTTTATTTCTGTAAAGCTGCTTTGAGACAATGACTATTGTAAAAAGCGCTATACAAATAAAATTGAATTGAATTGAATTGAATTGAACTACGCTTGTACTCGGATATCGCTTGGTACAAATCGCAGTGTTTGTTTCCTCACCTTTTCTCTAACCGACTCAGCGCTCTCCAGCTCCCCCTGCAGTCTGATAATGGTACTGCAGAGCTCCTTCCTCTGTTCTGCTGCTTCCCTCTGGTCCTGATGAAGAATATCCAGCAGTGCCTGAATGCACACACACACACACACACACACACACACACACACACACACACACACACACACACACACTGAAACCTAGGCCTTGATACATTTATAGGTTATATGTCCATAAATGTATGAAATCTCTTCACCTGTGTACCAGTGATGCGCTGTCTCAGGAAATCTGTGTGTTGCAGTACCACCTTCCTGACCAGCAGGGTCAGCACCACACACTCACACACACTCCACTCCTCACTGTGACAGACCCTGAGTGGGCAGAGTCTCCATGAGTGCTTTTCTCTGCCTCCTTTAGTCTGTTCTTCAGTTGCTCTATCTGAAATACAGAGGAAGAGTCAGTAGCTGTGACCACACCCCTGGTCTACTGTGGACCAATCATTTCACTGGAGATTTTAGATATTCAGGTTTTGTCACACTCTGTACAGTCATATCAGTGCGTTAGTGAGTAAAGGTCTTTCTTATTCAGTATATGAGGTGATTTTCTGATTCTTACCAGAGACCAGAATGTGATTTTAGATCACAGATCACAGTTCATGTTGGAAGAAGAACAAAGTGCTTTTGATGTTCTTAATTTGTTTTGATTTCTTTTTTTTTCTTAAAAGGTCTCATTCTACTATATATTAATTATGTGAGTGAAGTGATTTTAGTAATACAATAGCAGGTTCACATTGCTGATTAGTACCTGGACAGAATTTTTGTTGTTGTTGGTTTGTGTGTGTGTGTGTGTGTGTGTGTGTGTGTGTGTGTGTGTGTGTGTGTGGTGTGTGTGTGTGTGTACCTGTGACAGTAATTCTCTCTCTCGGGTGGACGCGTTACGTTGTTCTTCTAGAGCTCGTGAATATTTTACTGCCTGTTCCAAAAGTCTTTCCTTCAGCCGACCCAACTCCCTCGTTCCTGCCTCACAGTCCTGCCTCAACCTGTCTCACACACACACACACACACACACACACGCATGCACATACACACATACACACACACACACACACACAATACAAAAGAGTCTGAGATAATGCCTGGGAAGGTACATTGCATTTAAGTTTTAACATAGAAGCTCTGGAATGTCTGTAAATTATATAGTAATAACAGTCAGAGTGTTGATCTTGTTCACGTCAGTTGAGTAACACTGATATACAGTACATCAGGCTACAGTGCATCAGTCCCAGACACATGTAACATGTCCAGTTTACGATGCATCCATGTGGATCAGTTCTGGATAAAATATATCAATCTAGACTATTGTTTACGATGTTTCAGGCCAGGCTACAATTTTTTAACAGATTTGATGATTTCTCATTCCCCTTTCACAGTCTCTCAGACTAGTTTACGACCAATCCAGTACATGATCAGTCAAGTCATCCATCCATCCATTTTCTGTAGCACTTGTCCTACACAGGGTCGCGGGAGGCACGGAGCCTATCCCAGGGGACTCGGAGCACAAGGAGGGGGACATCCTGGCTGGGGGGTGTTGCCCATCGCAGGGCCAATCACACACACTCTCACACACTGGACAATGGACAATTTTGAAATCAGCCTAAAATGCAAGTCTTTGGTGTGGGGAAGGAACCAGAGTACCCGGAGGAAACCCCAGAACCACTAAGACACTGTAACCCCCAAGGCTAATATTTATTACTCCCAGTTACAGGGTATTAGTCTGAATAATGATGTTTCAGCCAGATTATGATTTATCAATCACATTTATGATGTTTCAACCTGGTTTAGCATGTATCAGTCTGGGCT
>CM022765.1:29821537-29846537 GCA_012411365.1 Ameiurus melas
AACACTGTAAGAGGTAAATAAATACTGTAAGAGTTAACTCAACACTGTAAGAGGTAAATAAATACTGTAAGAGTTAACTCAACACTGTAAGAGGTAAATAAATACTGTAAGAGTTAACTCAACACTGTAAAAGGTAAATAAATACTGTAAGAGTTAACTCAACACTGTAAGAGGTAAATAAATACTGTAAGAGTTAACTCAACACTGTAAGAGGTGAATAAATACTGTACGAGTTAACTCAACACTGTAAGAGGTGAATAAATACTGTAAGAGTTAACTCAACACTGTAAGAGGTAAATAAATACTGTAAGAGTTAACTCAACACTGTAAGAGGTAAATAAATACTGTACAAGTTAACTCAACACTGTAAGAGGTGAATAAATACTGTAAGAGTTAACTCAACACTGTAAGAGGTAAATAAATACTGTAAGAGTTAACTCAACACTGTAAGAGGTAAATAAATACTGTAAGAGTTAACTCAACACTGTAAGAGGTAAATAAATACTGTACAAGTTAACTCAACACTGTAAGAGGTGAATAAATACTGTACGAGTTAACTCAACACTGTAAGAGGTGAATAAATACTGTACGAGTTAACTCAACACTGTAAGAGGTAAATAAATACTGTAAGAGTTAACTCAACACTGTAAGAGGTGAATAAATACTATACGAGTTAACTCAACACTGTAAGAGGTGAATAAATACTGTACGAGTTAACTCCAACACTGTAAGAGGTGAATAAATACTGTACGAATTAACTCCAACACTGTAAGAGGTAAATAAATACTGTAGAGTTAACTCAACACTGTAGAGAGGTGAATAAATACTATACGAGTTAACTCAACACTGTAAGAGGTGAATAAATACTGTACGAGTTAACTCAACACTGTAAGAGGTGAATAAATACTGTAAGTTTAACTCAACACTGTAAGAGGTGAATAAATACTGTACGAGTTAACTCAACACTGTAAGAGGTGAATAAATACTGTAAGAGTTAACTCAACACTGTAAGAGGTGAATAAATACTGTACGAGTTAACTCAACACTGTAAGAGGTGAATAAATACTGTAAGAGTTAACTCAACATTGTAAGAGGTGAATAAATACTGTAAGAGTTAACTCAACACTGTAAGAGGTAAATAAATACTGTAAGAGTTAACTCAACACTGTAAGAGGTGAATAAATACTGTACGAGTTAACTCAACACTGTAAGAGGTGAATAAATACTGTACGAGTTAACTCAACACTGTAAGAGGTGAATAAATACTGTACGAGTTAACTCAACACTGTAAGAGGTGAATAAATACTGTACGAGTTAACTCAACACTGTAAGAGGTAAATAAATACTGTAAGAGTTAACTCAACACTGTAAGAGGTGAATAAATACTGTAAGAGTTAACTCAACATTGTAAGAGGTGAATAAATACTGTAAGAGTTAACTCAACACTGTAAGAGGTAAATAAATACTGTAAGAGTTAACTCAACACTGTAAGAGGTAAATAAATACTGTAAGAGTTAACTCAACACTGTAAGAGGTGAATAAATACTGTACGAGTTAACTCAACACTGTAAGAGGTGAATAAATACTGTACGAGTTAACTCAACACTGTAAGAGGTGAATAAATACTGTAAGAGTTAACTCAACACTGTAAGAGGTAAATAAATACTGTAAGAGTTAACTCAACACTGTAAGAGGTAAATAAATACTGTAAGAGTTAACTCAACACTGTAAGAGGTGAATAAATACTATACGAGTTAACTCAACACTGTAAGAGGTGAATAAATACTGTACGAGTTAACTCAACACTGTAAGAGGTGAATAAATACTGTAAGAGTTAACTCAACACTGTAAGAGGTAAATAAATACTGTAAGAGTTAACTCAACACTGTAAGAGGTAAATAAATACTGTAAGAGTTAACTCAACACTGTAAGAGGTGAATAAATACTGTACGAGTTAACTCAACACTGTAAGAGGTGAATAAATACTGTAAGAGTTAACTCAACACTGTAAGAGGTGAATAAATACTGTACGAGTTAACTCAACACTGTAAGAGGTAAATAAATACTGTACGAGTTAACTCAACACTGTAAGAGGTGAATAAATACTATACGAGTTAACTCAACACTGTAAGAGGTAAATAAATACTGTAAGAGTTAACTCAACACTGTAAGAGGTGAATAAATACTGTACGAGTTAACTCAACATTGTAAGAGGTGAATAAATACTGTACGAGTTAACTCAACACTGTAAGAGGTGAATAAATACTGTACGAGTTAACTCAACACTGTAAGAGGTGAATAAATACTGTACGAGTTAACTCAACACTGTAAGAGGTGAATAAATACTATACGAGTTAACTCAACACTGTAAGAGGTAAATAAATACTATACGAGTTAACTCAACACTGTAAGAGGTAAATAAATATTATACGAGTTAACTCAACACTGTAAGAGGTGAATAAATACTGTACGAGTTAACTCAACGCTGTAAGAGGTAAATAAATACTGTACGAGTTAACTCAACGCTGTAAGAGGTGAATAATTACTGTAAGAGTTAACTCAACACTGTAAGAGGTAAATAAATACTGTAAGAGTTAACTCAACACTGTAAGAGGTGAATAAATACTGTACAAGTTAACTCAACACTGTAAGAGGTGAATAAATACTGTAAGAGTTAACTCAACACTGTAAGAGGTAAATAAATACTGTATGAGTTAACTCAACACTGTAAGAGGTAAATAAATACTGTTAGAGTTAACTCAACACTGTAAGAGGTAAATAAATACTGTTAGAGTTAACTCAACACTGTAAGAGGTAAATAAATACTGTACAAGTTAACTCAACACTGTAAGAGGTGAATAAATACTGTAAGAGTTAACTCAACACTGTAAGAGGTGAATAAATACTGTAAGAGTTAACTCAACACTGTAAGAGGTGAATAAATACTGTACGAGTTAACTCAACACTGTAAGAGGTAAATAAATACTGTACGAGTTAACTCAACACTGTAAGAGGTAAATAAATACTGTAAGAGTTAACTCAACACTGTAATAGACGGGTCAGTACTAGAAAAGAACCCAAAGCTTAAGGACCCCATGAGAGAAGTCTGAACCCTCGCAGTGTTGAATTGATAAGGAACAGTCATTAACACCTGCAGTGCTGCAGTGTTTATTTGTGTCCAGCTGCATATACAGTGTTAACTCTGGATATAACTGAATATAAATGTAAATGTAGGTGTTAATTCTACAGGGTAAAGCTCAGATAAACACTACATGTTTACATACACACTAATAAATCAAACGCTGTAGTGTTAAGATTATACAGTAGATGTTAATTCCACACTGAACCTGTAACTGAACACTTTCAGTGTTAATAACAATCTAACAAGACCAATGAGAATAACTCTAACCGAGTCCTTATTACAGTAAACACCATCAATACACCAACAGCACAGCAGAATGAACACCTACTGTCATTAATAATCACCTGTTTAATGAACAGTTCTGTATGATGAGAGGGAATGAAATTAACACTCAGTGTTCAGCAGCTCAGGTGTTAAAACTCAGGTGTTAAAACTCAGGTGTTAAAACTCAGGTGTTAAAACTCAGGTGTTAGTTCAGTACACTACAGTTCAGTACAGTTCAGTACAGTAGGTGTTAATGTAACACTGAATTAATTTAACACGTTAATACTGTAAATGTTACGTTATGCAGTAGAGGAGAACGTAAGAATAGAGATTGAGAGTTTAAATCCAGCGCAGTAAAGTGTTAATAAAGTGTTAGAAAAGTGTTAATAAAGTGTTAATAAAGTGTTTACAAGTTCAAATGTTACTTGTGGTGTCAGTGTTAAAAACGAAACATGGTTATGAAGCTCAGTGATCAGCTCTTACCGCTCATCGTCCCGACTGTAGGAGAAAAACTATCCTGTCTAATGAAAGAAAGAGGTGTGGAGCTGCACCACAAACACACACACTTACACACAAACACACACACACACACACACACACAAACACTCTCACACACACACACACACACACACACATACACACACTCACACACACACACAAACACTCACACACACACACACACACACACACACCTTGACTCCGCCTCAGCCTCCCGTCCTTTCTCCAGGAGCACAGTGTGTGTGTGTGTGTATGTGTATGTGTGTGTGTGTGTGTGTGAGCATTGGTTAATATTTAACTGAAATATAAGAGCTCAGAGAGTAAAGGACTCCTGACACACTCTTAGAACTAAAGGTACTGAACAGTACTTGTCTTTGTTGCTGACTCTGTACCATCAAGGGAACATGTTTAAAAATTATTTACTGGATTAAACATAATATAAACATCACTAGATCATTTACACAAGTTACAGTGACTTGTACAGATCTTGCTCTTCTCTTTGACAGTAAAATGTGTTCGTAGTCCTAAAAGCTGCAGGAATCGTCTTTAATGTGACTTTAGAAGGTTCAGCAGAAACCCGTTTTGTTTCTCTCTGAATCAAGACTGAATCAACACATTACATCATGTGATCGGAAACGTTTTACAACTAACCGTTAGGAGCGAGACACAACACGCACTCACACACACTCACACGGATAATCCAGAGCTTTTCCTGACTACCAGGAATCAGGAGAACTCTGGGCTCTAGATCATGTTCCACCAGCGTGACAGATGACTGGAACTGTTACCATGACGAGAGTAAAATGACTGAATTATCACTGTTCAATCTAACACAGAAGATGAGCTTGGATAAACACTGTTCCTTTACCTAACAAACTACTGAAACTACTAAACGTTTGAACATTTGATGCACTATAAGATAATGATGAAACCCAGATGTTCAGAATTTCTCCCAGGTGGTGATGAGCATCTGATCAGCATGGTGCACATTTCTGTTGTAATTGACAGTGGAGAGAAAATAACTCTATGTAATAATCTAATCTGGACCTGGATTATATTCCTCATTTTATATCACTTTGAACATTAAAACAACTAAATATACATCATGGGGAGAAAAACAGTACAAAGATTCACCAAAAAACTGAACAATAGAGATGGATTTGTGATCTTTTCCAGCCTGATGAACATCAACAACTCTTTTCCTGAGGTCCTCAGAAATGACATGATACACTTCCACAAACATGTGTAGTGAAGATCAGACTCTGATAGATCCCTGTTCTTTAAATAAAACAGGACACTCACTCACTCACATCTGATCATCATCCCACTGACTGAAAACACCTGACTCTAATCTCACCTTCAGATTAAACCGCTAATCCGAGAGCTTCATATACGTTTACCCCTCACAGATCTGTAATCTTGGATCATCTTCCTCAATAAATAAATGAACAAGTATATTTTTGTCTAATTTGTTTGGGTTCTCTTTATCTA
Source organism: Ameiurus melas (assembly GCA_012411365.1). NCBI lineage: Eukaryota > Metazoa > Chordata > Actinopteri > Siluriformes > Ictaluridae > Ameiurus > Ameiurus melas. Next base: position 29,826,933 of record CM022765.1, read on the forward strand.
CTTTTAGGACTTTCTAAAAATCTGGGTTACCATATTGGTAGCGTATTTATGCAGATGTATAGAAAATTCTAAAGGGTTCACAAACTTTCAAGCACCATTGTAGATATATATTCCTATAAAGTATTTTAAATGTATAAACCTTTATTGGTTTAAAAACTATCACACTGGTAGTTAGTGTTGTTAGTGTGTCCGAGTCGACCTTTGTCGAGTTGGATGGATGGACGAATGAAATGGGAATTGTAAACTCAACACTGCTGTTAAATGAATATTTTAACCTTCACAAATCAACATCAACATCGATGTAAGAATTGTACTGTTCTCTCTAAATGTTTGCTCTCCTCAGAGTGAATGTAGATAAACAGCAAGCCAAACTCTGTTCAAGAGCCAGGGTACGAGCGTCTCGCTCCTTTCATGATTCAACATGCAGTTTACATTGTCAGAAACACCGGCCGCTGAACCGGGTAAAAAGCCACTGCTTTTGTTAGAGTTTAGAAGGAGGATTGATTCAGATGGGACATAAACAAGTTTCGATCTTTCACCACGCCATGTGTTCGCTGCTTCCTGTTACCCAACATGCAGTGCTTGTGAAAACACGTCACAACAAGAGTCCTCATGTATAACTTTACAGAATAATGGCAGGTAAAACAGAACTTGTAGAGAATATTAAACAAATATGAAAATATAATCTTTATAAATGCAAATGTCCATAATAAACTATACACAGTCTCTAACAGAGGCAGAACAAGAATGAGTACCACTATCACATCATCAGCACATCACCTAGTTTCCCTTTTAAAAAATGGTTTCAGTAAAACAAAGTGATATAGAGGTATGTGTAGAACTTTTATTATATTGCACATGTATGAAAATACAAATCAAGCTGTTTTGTTACTGTACCACTACCGTGTCCTCCAGGTGGAGGTGACATTTCAGTGATTTGATGCATCTCCCCCACAGTTATAAAGTCTGGGGGGGGGAGAGAGAGAGAGAGAAAAAAATGCGCATGGGTGTCAAAAGTGCCGGCCTGCGGGCCAAAAACCGCCCGTTAGAGGGTTCAATCCGGCCCGCAGGATGAATTTTGAAAGTGAAAAAATTATATATATATATATATATATATATATATATATATATATATATATATATATATATATATATATGTATACATAAAGAACACGAACTTGTCCTTTTTAATAAAATGCTATTCCTAAATGTTCCGCTAAGGGGTAGAAGACGGCACATCTCTGGGACTGAACAGCAGATGGCAGCAATGCGACGTCTGCTGTTTGTTATCACGGAGTAGTCTACTATATTTTCTACTCGTCTCCACACCCTCATTAGACTAAATGTCTGACAAAAAGCAGAAAAGTGGATACAGAGTGTAGAGTTTTCCATGAAAAATGGACCACTTCCTATTTATTCACAGAGATGAATGGGTAATAGTTTTAAAAAATGTACAATTTAATGTTAGTCAACAGCTTCAGTTGTAATGCACATATATGTGAATGATCATCAGAAGCAAATTGCACATGTTTGTCTTTAAGAAATCTGAGGTTGTTCATGATATATTTTATAAAAGGATATTTCATTTAATATAAATGTCTTTGCATGAAAACAAAGGTAAAAGCATGGACTTCTTCTTATTTATAGGTGATTATACTATGATTTTACTGGCCCTGCCCACTCAACATCTAATTAGGCTGTATGTGGCCCCTGAACTAAAATGAGTTTGACACCACTGGGAGTACAGAGTAGACTTACATTCAGCAGCTAATGCGCCTTTGCAAACTTGTATTTGGAATGTTCCAAGCCCTCGCTTTAAAAAGCAAACATTTAGTGTTTGCGCTCTCTGGACTATCTCCTGATATTCATTAATGGCACCCCTCATTCTGTCCTTTCTCCACTGGTAATTATTCTCTCCCTTTTCCTTTCTTTGCCTGTCCTCCTGCCATACTGTCTGCAATGCACAATATCCAAAAAGATTTTGTATGGATATATATCTAGGCCTATGAACCTATTGTTCACCCTGAATTTCTGTGTAAGAGTGTTTGTGTATGCGGCCCATTTTAGCTGAAATTTGTGGCCCATTTTAGCTAGCTAGTTAAGCTAAAATGTGCCACTAACTAAAATAACTGTTTTTTTTCCACAAAAATAAAAGATTCTTTTTAGATTTTAACATTTTACATGACAGAGTCTGTCAAAACATTGTTCATAAACCTTTTGCGTCGTTGGCAAGCTTACTTATAATTGCTTTATCGCTGTTATTAATAATTAATTCAATTTACTATGCCACGATCACTTACCATACAATTGCACAAAATAGCTGAGACTAATGATGACACATACGGGAAACAATCAATGACAATACAGGTGTGGAGACAGGACAGAAATCACACCAAATGCACATGTCAAATGTAAACAAAGTTAGTGTCACTGACAAACCCGGAAACGTCTGCTTGCTCTACAGGGCAAAATGTCTTCACAGCCCCTCAGGTCCCAAAGCAGGCATTGTCCAACAGATAGCAGGCTCCTCAAGGAACCAAAGGGCAGGCATGAGGCTGGGGCTGGTTTGCTGTGGTCATTAGGCAAGACCCAGGTTTAGGAAGTTGTGTCATCGGGTTTAATTGGGGGCTTGACTTGGTGGGCTGTCACATCTGCCTTTCTTGAGTGTGACACCATCTCTTCGACTTCACAGACAGGAAGATGGCTTGGGAGGCCAGTCCACAGAGGATATTGGATCGAATCCAAAGCTGGGCGGTTTGCTTGGTTTCCGTAGCATGACTTCTATCATCCTGCTGCATCCATGGTGAGGCAAAGTATTCTGTCATGTAATGGAATGTAATGGAGGTTAGGATGTATGCAATTGCAGATTAGAGCTTTATTGGTGTAGAGACAGGCATACAAATCCAAAATGTGAGATAGTAGTTTGGTCAAAAACATCCAATCGGTTGGGCGATCAGCAAATGAGCATAAAGTAGGCAAGGCAAAACACAAAACGAGAAACTAGATGCAAAATCAAACACCATGAACAAAGGTTTGGCATGGTGAATACACTCAATACTTCGTGAAGTGCAAAGAGATATGAGGAGATTAAGTACTAAACATAATGAGGGGTGAAACACAAAACAGCTGAAACTAATGATTACACATATGGGAAACAACCAATGACAATACAGGGGTGGAGACAGGACAGAAATCACAACAAATGCACATGTCGAATGTAATGCAATATGGTATGCAATACAGAAAAAATCCCACTAACATGGAAACAGGCAGTTATGGTTCCAATACTCAAACCTGGAAAAGACCCGTCGGATCCAGCAAGCTACAGACCCATCGCATTAACGTCACAGCTAGGCAAAACTATGGAGAGGCAGTGGACAAGGCAGTGTATGTGGACCAATATTGTTTAATATTATGATTAATGACATATTTGATCAGGTCAGAGAAAATATAGGAAGGACACTTTATGCGGATGATGGGGCACTCTGGGTTAGGGGTCGGAATATAGAATATTTAAGAAAGACAATGCAACATGCAATATGGAAAGTAGAACAGTGGGCAAATGAATGTGGATTTAAACTATCAATTTCAAAATCACAAGGTATATGTTTTTCTAAACGTCATAAGACAGTACCACTTAAATGATATGGACTAGATTTTGACCAGGTCAAGTCTGTGAGATTTTTAGGAGTAATTTTTGATGAGAAGTTGACCTGAGGTCCGCATTGATTAAATAAAGAACAAATGTAAAAAGATTAATAATGTTCTGAGATGTCTGGGGTGCAAATAGGATATCGCTCATAAATATCTATCAGGCTCTTATGGGAGCTGCCTATGATTACGGTTCGCCTAGCGTAAATGTCAGCGTCACAAAAAAAATCTTAAAAAGCTTGATGTGGAACAGGCACAAGCACTCTGGATCTGTACTAGAGCATTTAAATCATCAGCAGTGACAACATTACAGGTGGAGACAGGAGAGATGCCATTGTGAATCAGGAGGGTTAAGATCATGCTGGCATATTACGTAAATCTACAAGGGCATAGCAGGGTGCACCCCACAAAAGCCATCTTACAAGAATGCTCAGAGTTTTGTAGGACTAACTTTAATAGCTTTGGATGGTTAGGAAATGCAAAGGCACGAAATGCAGGTCTCCGTCTGCTACAAGTAACACCCATTGTGGCGATACCAACTGTACCACCCTGGAGATTCATAAAACCATCTGTAGATATAAGATTACAACAAATATTAAAAGAGAATTCTAAAATATCACCAGAACTGATAATAATTCAAAACTATTTGGACCAGTATCAGGATAAATTACTCATATATACAGATGAGTCAAAACAGCCTAAGACAGGCCGCACTGGTGCGGCGACCGATCATTTATCAGTGTACACTGTATAATTATTAGGAGTCCTATTGGCACTGCAGGGGTTGGGAAAAAATCATCAGCACCAAGATAACAGTCTATCAGCACTATCAAGCATACAGTCTGGGAAAACATCATACAGACAAGAGATTGTCTACCATTTACTTGATCTGCTTCTCATACTTCATGCTAAAGGGCTGAGTGTTTCCTTCTTCTGGGTTCCAGCACATGTAGGGGTAGAAGGAAATGAAACTGTGGATGTACTGGCAAAAAGATCGATAAAACATGAAACAGTTGAAATACAAGTACCATTAAGTAGAGCAGAGATCAAATCCATTATAAAGGGACACACATAAAATGACAGGAATACTGGGACAGAGCTGATACCAGACGATACCTTATACCACACACAAAAACAAGTAGGCATGAGTGTGAGACAGAGCAGGAACCGAAAGGTTCCTTAAAACATTAATTATGCATCTTAGAATAGGTCATGCTGGACTAAATCTAATATTAAACAGAATAGGAAAAAACCCCACTGGACTCTGCACACACTGCAGTACACAGTGAAACACATTCTGTTAGACTGCAGAAGGTATGGGGAGGAAAGAACTGAGCTGGAGATGCAGATTGGAAAACCAAACATGACACTAGAGAACTTTCTGTGGAAAACATCTGGGAAAATGCACTGCCCCAATAAACTATCTAAAAATACTGGGATAAGTGAGAGACTTTAGTAATCTAGTAGGAATATCTGGTATATAGTTATTTGTTTATTATTTACTTTTTTTCCCGCTGCCAATCTGCTGCCCACACTCCAGTCCAGTAGGTGGCGGTAATGCACCATAAATGGGTTTGACAACTGCCAGTAAAACAAGAAGAAGACGAAGGAAACCAGCGGTCTTCAACCGCTTATTCCTGCTTCAGGGTCGCAGGGAACCTGGAGCCAATTCCAGGAAGCATCGGGCACGAGGCAGGGTACACCCTGGACAGGGTGCCAGTCCATCGTGGGGCACAATCACATACACACTCATACACTATGGACAATTTACCAAGCTGCCAATCAACCTACCATGCATGTCTTTGGACTGGGGAGGAAACCAGAGGAAGCATGGGGAGAAAACATGGCCCCAGGAATCAAACCCCGGACCCTGGAGGTGTGGGGGCAACGTGCTACCCACTAAGCACCCGTGCGCCCAGACCAGAAGGAAACCGTATAGGCCAATTTTAGCTGACATTACCCTAGACCAGGGGTGTCCAAACTTTTTGTAAAGAGGGCCTAACAGGCCTAACATCCTTTGAACCATTAACATTAAATTCTTTTTTTCTTTTATTACTATTTTTTTTCCCAAAACAGAACAAATGATAGGCTACACATATTGAAAAGACTCATTGCATATTCAAAACTGTGGTTATGATAACAAAAAAAAATCAATTCACTGAGATTTTAGAATTTATTTACCTCAAGACTAAACAAATAAACTTGCCTGCACTTGTTAATGTGAAGGGTGATACTGACTTTTCGACTGCAGTAAATAAGCCAGGTCTGGCTCAAAAACAGTGGTTTTTATGCACCAAGATGTCACGCGGTGAGAGTCACCTAGTCGTCCTCATGCGGTTCTTGTTAATGTTCATAACTAAGAATGTCTTCTCGCAGCGTATGTCGAACCAAACAAGCTCAGCATTTTCTTAGCAAATGTCCGAATCTCTTGGAACCTGCCTTTATCCAACTGGCGGTAAAAGTTGACAAGAGGGAGCTGTTGGTGCCGACTGTGACATTCGGCATCACACTGCAGCTCAATGAGCTCCAGCTGCAGGTGGTCTGGAGTGTCATTAGGGTCCACGGAGAAAGGCGAGGAAAAAAGCATTATCTCCTTTTCAATAGTTTTAAAATAACGAAAGTGTCATTGAAACTCCTCAGCCAGAGATGAGATGTCTGCTACATACCTCCTCATTTGTACACTGATATTGTTCTGTGGAAAACTGATCATTATTTCCTGCAGTGATGGGAAATGTGTTGTATTGGGCTGTGTTTCTGACAGATGCCTTTGGAAAAGTAGCAGTTTGGTCCCAAAGACTTTGATGTGTGAATATAGTTGGCTTACCACTGCATTTTGCCCCTGAAGGTTCGTGTTCAGCACGTTCAGATGTCGTGTTATGTCAACTAAATCGTCAAAATCATCCAGCCAAATAGGATCAAATAATTCTGGCATTGATTGTCCCTTTTTTTGCCAAGAATTGTCCGATTTCCTCCCTAAGAGAGTAAAAGCGCTGCAGTGCAGACCCCCGACTGAGCCATCTTACGTACGTTGTGATACACAAGCATATATGTAACTCCGTATTCCGCCTGGATGTCGAGTAGAAACTGTTGAAACTGACGGTGGCACAGGGCTTTGGAGCGAATGTAATTAATAGTCTTTATCACCGGTTACATGACATGATCATATTTCAGATGTTTGGCACAGAGAACTTGTTGGTGAATAATACAGTGGAGTTTATAGCTTTTCCTCCTTCTTCGCTGACTTTGTTACAGATTAGGGTTGATAATCCACTTCGCTTCGCCAGCCATGGCAGGTGCGCCATCTGTAGTAATCCCAGTAAGTTTATTCCACCGGTAGTTTCAAGTCATCAAGTCATCGGAACAAAGAGAAACAAATACATCTCTTCCTCTTGTTTTGGTCCTTAAGGCTCTGGAGGTCAAGCTCTTTCCAACGATCATTTCACTGTCCACTCCTCTAAAAAAATCAGCAATTGAGCGGTGTCAGATGCATCCGTGCTTTCGTCATGCTAACGAAAAAAGTCAAACTCCCCTCTGCTTTTGCCTCCAACTGTCTCTTAATATCAGATGAAATGTCTTCCAATTCTCCGGTACCACAGTGTTACGAGCTAGGCAAACATTGGCAAACTCTTGCTTCTTCTCAGGACAAATTTTCTCCACCATTTTCATCACGCAGTCTTTAATAATTCCCCCTCAGTAAAAGGGTGTGTGCAGTGCTTGGCCAATCAGCCGTGCCCCCTCGTAGCTTCGCTTTGTGGCATTTTCATTTGACTCACGGGCTCTTGTGAAAAGCGCTGCTGTGCCGTTAGAACAGCTTCCAGTTGCTTCAATTTTTCTTTGCGTTCATTCCCAGCTAGCTCTTCGTAGTGAGCATGTTTCGTCTGGTAGTGCCTCTTGATATTGAATTCTTTGAAAACAACCACAGTCTCTTGGCAAATTAGGCGGACACAGTTGTTTCGTATTTCAGTGGAAAAAATACTCTAATTTCCACTTGTCGCAGAGCGAAGGCCCTCGCTGTCAACTTTTCTTTTTAGTTACAGTCGCCATTTTAAAAATTAAATAAAGGGTGCACTCAAGGGTCATGTAGCGAGAGTGCGGTCACGGGTCTACTGCATCTTCTGGCGCAAAATACAAAATAAGCGTTTTTGTACACGTGTATTTTATACTGTGGTTAACAGTGTTGGCGGGCCACATATTATTGATTTTTGTGACAGAGGCCCCGGGCCGGACTTTGGACATGCCTGCCCTAGATGTTTTTACCCGTGCAAAATCACAAAGTGAAGCTGCTGTGTAAGCGAGTTTTATCGTGGCAGAGGAGATCGCCAAATCAGCCAGGCCATTTACCGAGGGAGAATTTCTGAAGAGCTGCATGATCAAGGTGTTTGACGTCTTATGTCCAGACAAAAAGCAGATGCTGGCAAATGTAAGCCTGAGTAGAAATACGATGGCTGATCGAGTTTGTGAGATGGCCACTGATTTAAGAACACAGTTGAGTGAAAGAAGCAAAGACTTTATTGCATACTCTCTTGCTGTGGATGAAAGTACTGACATGACTGATACTGCACAGCTGGCCATCTTCATCCGTGGAGTGGACTCCAATTTGCGCGTTACAGAGGAAATAATGGACATTAAATCGATGCACGGACAAAAACTGGAAAAGACATTTTTTGAAAATGTATGTCAGAGTATAACCGACATGAAATTGCCCTGGGACAAACTTATTGCACTTACAACTGATGGAGAACCGTCTATGTGTAGTGAAAAAAGTGGACTAGTGGGAAGGATGCGAGTAAAGATGCAGGAGGAGAACTGTACTGGTGAGTTAACGGAATATCACTGCATCATACACCAGGAAGCACTATGTGGCAAAGTCTTGAAGATGGACAATGTAATGAGCACTGTAACACAAACCGTAAACTTTATCCGAGCTAAAGGTTTAAATCACCGGCAATTTCAGTCCTTTATGAGGGAGATAGATTCAGAGTTTGCCGACATTCCTTATCATACAGAGGTGCGTTGGATAAGTCGGGGAAAAGTTCTCAACAGAGTTTTTGAGCTCAGCAACGAAATCTGTCAGTTAATGGACAGTAAAGGAAAAGACTCCACCAATTTTAGGGATGAAAAGTGTAAATGCGAGTTGGCATTTCTGGCGGACATAACAGCTCATCTCAACGCCTTAAACCTCCAGCTCCAGGGACGTGACCGCACAGTCACTGACATGTATGACACAGTGAAGGCATTTCAAGGTGAAGCTACTTGCCCCACTTTCCCTGTTGCCAAGTAATGTTGAACCAAGTCGGCAACGGTGTTTTCCCAAATACGCACTTTTCTGATAAACTGAGCGCACTGGCGCACTGAGTTCGCCACGGGCGCTTTGGTGACTTTGAAGAACAAAAAGAATTTTGAGTTGCTTCACAACCCATTTGCCATCGATGTGGAAACTGCACCTGTGCAGATTCAGATGGAGCTGATTGAGCTGCAGTGTAATGGCACACTGAAGACAAAGTACGACACTGCAGGGCCCGCACAGTTTATTCACTCCATTCCCGCAGAAATGCCCCAGCTCCGTCTACACGAGGCTCGAACCTTGTGCATGTTTGGTAGCACATATCTGTGTGAGAAGCTCTTCTCAGTGATGAAGACTAACAAAACAGCACACAGGAGTCGTCTCACTGATGAGCACCTCCAGTCCATCCTGAGAGTCTCCACAACACAGAACCTCACACCAAACATAAACGAACTTGTTGCCAAAAAAAGCCGTCCAGCTCTGATAAAATGACATAAGAGCAAAGACAACTGAATCATTTGATTTGTTATTGCTGAAAAGCACATATTTTATTTATATTTCCAGGTTTTGTTATGCAGCATGGTCACATTTTGAATTTGTATAATTTTGACAGGATATATTTTTATGGAGAGCAAAATCTTTTGGGGATATTTAAAATTTAAGTTTATTTTTTTAATATAAAATGACATAAGAGTAAAGAAATTTGAATGTTTGTTCTTTTAACGTTTACTTTATTTCTAACTTCTAACAAAATATTATAAGTTATTTAAGGTTTGAGTTGATTTATTCCGGAATAATATTCCTGTCGGTTTTTATTCATATTTATGTTCAAAAAAGTTCAGTTTTAAAGTTTGAAAAGTTTAGTTTAGTGTGTTCAATAAATGTTTATCTTGTTTGGCCCGCTAACTAAAGTGTGTTTTGGATTTTGGCCCCCTGTGCAATTGAGTTTGACACCCCTGCGGCCTACGCAGTGTGTTCTTTTAAGTCTGACCGCCCATATATTCCACTGTATTCAGTGTAGCAGAAACTCTAGAGACCGGCGTGTGTGCGCGCGTGCGCGCGTGCGCAGTACTTTCACTTTGGTTTTCCGCCCGCCATTAAAACCAGAAGAAGACGAATTTACCAGAGACACGAAATGGCGTCGGTTAAAGGTAGGGATTAAATCAAATACTTCAGTTTAAACTGATGTAACCGACTAATCCCGGGTTAAACACTATTCATGAACAACATTCCGGGGTAAATTAAAGGATATTTCCACTTTTCCGTGTGTTAAAGTGTGTGTAATATTATAAATGCGACTCGGAGGCACAAGTCACAGAGTAAACACCGTTTTAATGCAGGGAATGTTTTCCTCTTCATCTGTTTATATTCTAGTTTATATTATACTATTATATTCTAGTTTATATTATAGTATTATATTCTAGTTTATATTGGTGTTATAGTTTCATTTCCTTACACGTGTTCAGTCTAAAATGATGACTTCAGTCAGAGGCTTGACTTTAAAACTCCACAGAGTCCATGTACGGTTTTTATTCAAAAATATCAAACAAAATAGCAATAAAGACACATTCATTAATTTAGTGTTTTAACATTGAAGATTATATTACTAGTTAACTATGTTTAAACCCATTTTTACTCCGAAAATGAAAAGGACTGAACATATGCCACTTTTCTAGTGTCTTGCATTGGTATTTTTGAGTTGGAGTTATCAGGGGAAGTGCCGCGCTTCCGGGTGCACACCCGAGCCAGGGCCTGTTGTTTCCGCTTTCTTTCTGTCTCTCTTTCTTTCGCGTGATTTTAAAGGGACTAAACATAGAACCGGGGGAAATGTAATAGTTACATGGGGCATGGTCGAGGAGCTCCATAGCGCCCCCTAATGCAGGCAGTGTTCGGGATAAAGTTGCTCCCATGTGCACGAGATGTACCACAGTCATTACTCTCAAGTTCAACAAGGTTCGCATAGTTATATAACCCTAACCCTATCTGACTTAACATACCATGTTGGATTTTCAAAGATTCTCGCATTGTTTTGATAGACTTAACATGACTGGAAAGCCACGAAACTTTACATATGCATTTGTCACGACATTAATTGATGTGATGATGCATTTGATCATAGTTGTATGATACATGTATGAAATTCTGTAAACATGTGTAAGATGCCCATACGTACAAAAATTCTCCTGAACCCCTGCCCTAAATTCAACAGGAAGTCAGCCATTTTGAGTTTTCTCAAATTTTTGCGTGTTTTTTTTTTTATCCGTTTCCAGGCCCCGTACTTTAACGAACTCCTCCTCGAGATTTCATCAGATCTGCATCATATTGGGTCAGTCTCATCTAAAGGCATTGACGATGCTAAATTGCGCAAGCTTTTGAGTTTCGCTGCACGACGTGGGCGTGGCAGTCTCACAGATTTCGATGTTTCACCATGAAAAAGGAAGTTGTTTTAACTCAAACACAGAATGTCCAATCTGCTCCAAACTTCACAAGTTTCATAAAAGTCCTGGCCTGAAGACATCTACATGCCAATGTTCAGTTATAATCAAAGCGCCACCTGCTGGCAATAGGAAGTGACACGTTTTACACTAACTCAGACATACAATGTTCAATCTGCACCAAACATCATGTTTTGTACAAAACCTGGCCTGAGGCTACATACATGCCAATATTCAGTTAGTCACAGCGCCACCTACTGCCAACGAGGCGACAAGTTTTACACTAAATCAGTCATACAATGTTCAATCTAGGGCTGCAACTAACGATTATTTTGATAACTGATTAATCAGATGATTATTTTTCCCGATTAATCAGATAAAAAGCTACCCTTTTCCCCAATTAGATTTTGCTTATTACAACAAAACCCTAAATCAGGATATTTGCAAAAAAAAAGCAAAACGCGCAAACAGTTTTATTAATATAATTAATATAATAAGCATTCGTTGGAAACTCTCTACAGTGACTAAAAATCTTTCACTGCCGCTGTTATCACCTGCCTTTAGATTTAGTGCTTGACTTTGTTCACACCGTTTTAATTGAACCTGTTTCCGTGGTAGCGTGATTTCAGTCTATCAATACGCTGTGAAACCTGATGGTCGAGACAAAATACATCTAGTGTGACTGTCCCGAAGTTATGAGCAAAGCTGTATACAGAACAGCATGGAATTAAACTAGACTATACCATTTCACATGTTCATATAATGTGGAAATACTCAGGTTTATGCTTACCATGCTGATGTTTCCTGTCGTCCGTGACACCAATGTGTTTCTGTTTCACATGCTTGTGCATCACTGTGGTACTCCCGGGCACACAAGCTCAGCTTTGAATAACATGCAAGTTACCATCTTCTTTTCTGATTTTGATGTAAAATGCTCCATGCCTTAGATCACTTGGGGCCCACTTTTTTGACCAGACGACTGCTATTTGAGTCAATATTTAAGATTCCGGTCAGAATTTAATATCATTGAGGAATGAATCTGTACTGTTCAATCATTTTCAAGAGTATAATTATTTTGAGCTAATGACCTGAACACACTTCCTGTTGAATGATTTAAACAGTGCTTATTAACTGTGTTGTGTTTCCATGGACATGACTCAATGTAAGGATAAAACTCATGATGATCAGATACTATGACATTAAGAACAGCAGATCTAATCCAGATGTAACTACATTTAAGGTGTGATCATAATTAAATGTTGGTCCTGTACCATGTTTAGTAAATGACAGTGTTATTTTTGCACAGATCCATCAGACCGTAGAAGGAGGAGAGGGAAAAGTATGTCTCCACCTCCCATAAGTAAGTTTATATTTTAATAACAGTAAAATAATGGATCATTGGTCAGTTGCTGTCCCACAGTTCAGTTGTTTAAGCATGTAGTGCACAGAACCCACAGCGACATGTTTTCCCTGATGTGTAAAGTGTGATGAGGTATCTGAATGGATGATGAACACTTACTGGTGATGGAACTGGATCTGAGTTTAATGTTTCTATGGAAGTAATATAAGATTTTTTTTGCCTTTATTTATTCATTTTCATATGATTCATATTCATGCATGTGATTCATTTTCATGTGATTCATATTCATGTGATTCATTCACCTTTTCTCCCCTCCCTTCCCCAAATATTTCATTGAGAACAAATAAAGAAATAAAATTAATTAATTAATTAATTAATTTAAAAAAAGAAAAGAAAAAAATAAAAATTCCCCCCGCCCCCCGGCTCATCATGGCTACTCAATAGCTGTCGCTGGTTATATAAAAATTATAAAACCCAAGAACTAAAGTAAAAATAAGAATATAAATAGCCAATTGGAGCTGAAGAGGCACACACACCCAAAGTCTCCATAAAACAAAGCAGACAGCAGTGTATCACCCCTAGGGTTGTCCACAAAGTGGACCTAGAGTAAGCTAAAAATAAATTACAAAAAAAATAAATAAATTCCAGTAAGAAAAAGTCCCCTGATGACTTCAAATCTAATAAATAGTCTGCGCACTTCAACAAATATAATGTCCATACATTTTAAAGACTTATAACTAATAATATTACACAGTGTAGCATATTAAAATAAAATACAAGAAGAGAATAACGCAGTAATATTGCACCGACAATATAAAATTGAATTCTGTAGAGCTGGAAGGCCGAGTGCAAAAAAAGAATAAAGAATAAAGAAAAAAATAAATACGAAAGAAGTAAAGAAAGAACAACAACAACAACAAAAAAACTAAAATAAATAAATAGATAAACAAACACTACACTGTGTAGATGATGCAGTTCACCCCGGTTTTAAGAGTTAAACAGCAGCGGTTGTACAGGTGTCATGGCCCTCTGGAACGTTATTGCGCCGTGACCTCGACTCCAGATCCTCATATTTATTCTCTAATTGACTCCGGGTCGCAGTGACGAACTCGATAGTCTTCATATGAACGGTGTAACCGGAGATAGCGTGCTCCATCTCCCCAACGGTACCTTTCAGTCTTGATATGGTGGCCTCGGTAGCGACTTTATCGCCACCCTGCTGTGTTTTCATGACCTGCAGGTCGAGCTGGATAGTAGACAGCGCATCCCTGAGAGACTTCTGAAGTTTCTCCTGGTGCTTCTGCTGGTGCTTCTGATGCTCCTGCAACTCCTTTTTAAAAATATCGGAGATGTCCTTCCTCAGTAAAGCCAACAACTCAAACCTGAGTGTGGCGAGGTCAGGACCTTCCGGGGATGCGGATGCAGTCGGTTCCACGGAGAGAAGGGGCGTGGCCACGGGTTCATGAGGAGAAGGAGGTGCGGCTGCAGTTCACGGCGAGAAGGAGAAGCGCTCACGGTGCGGTGCGCACACTAGATCTCAGTTTTGTCTGAATGCTACCACCGATTTTCGAGTTTTTCCCGACATCTTAACCACCGAGTTAAAAGTACGAAATAGAATAAGTCAAAATATATTATATTACCCAAAAAAGTGCTAATTAATTACAATTTTTAATCGAAGTCAGCAGGAGACTCAAACTTCACGTCTTACTCTATCGAACACAAATTCGAACCGCGTAATATAAGATTTAAACTGAAAATGAATAAACACCATTTTAAACCAGTGGAACAAATCAGAAGCTCTTTAGTTTGTAGATAAATATTCTTGTTTTACAGTAATACCTGTGATCAGTGTTCTACATCCTGCTCTTTAAGGAAAATTCTCTGTGATCATATGACTGTGATCAGTTATTGGCTGGTAGATTTATTATTCTATTTCCTATTCTATTATCAGTGTCAGAGCTGAGGATCGTTCTTTTGGGGAAAAGTCTTTCACAGACCTGCAGTGTGGAACACTTCATCCTGGGCAGCTCATTGTTTGAGACTGAAGATCCTCCACATTCAGTAGGGCTTCAATTTGAGTGTGTCAGAGGACGTGTGGAGGGAAGAGACATCACCATCATCAACACACCTCATCTGTACGACCCTAAACTCTCTACTGAGGAACTGAGTCAGAGAATAAAAGAGTGTGTTTCACTTTCTGATCCTGGACCTCATGCATTTTTACTCGTGGTGCAGCCTCACGACTTTACACAGAAGGACAGAAAGCTACTGAGATACATCCTGAACTCCTTCAGTGATCAAGCCATAAACCACTCCATTGTGATAACCACAGACAGTGGGTTTTATACGTCAGAACGTGAAGGAATGTTCACTGCTATTCAAGTTAACAGAGGAATGTCATGGGGCAGCGCATTTTTCACAGATACCTGAATGGAGCAGGGACTCAGTCTGTCAGCTGTTTGAGAAGATGGACCAAATGGTGAAGGATAATGGGGAGAACATCTCATATGTGACAGTTCTGAAGATGCAGAGCAGTCGTTTAAATCTGATGGTGAGTCTGCTACTGAACTACAGGTTTTCCTCAAGACACAATCAAGACAAACCAGTTAAACATAACAGGAAGTGTTAAAAGGACAGGAGGATTTAATAACACACCACACACACACACACACACACACACACACACACACACATACATACATACACTACATATATACATACATACATACATTCATACACACACACACACACACTGCACACGCAGACACACACTCCGCACCGCACACACACACACAGACACACATACATACATTCATACACACACACACATATACACACACACATACATAACACATACATACATACACATACATACACACACACATACATACATACACACACATACATACATACATACACACACACACATACATACTTCATACACACACACACACACACACACACACACACACACATACATACACACACACATACATACACACACACATACATACATTCATACACACACACACACACACACACACACACACACACACATACATACACACACATACACACAGATACACACAGATACACACACACAGATACACACACACACACACACACAGATACATGCAGCGCACACACACATAACACACACACACAGATACACACACACACAGATAACACACACAGATACATGCACGCACACACAGATAACAACACACACACACACACACACACACACACACACACACACAGATACACACACACACACACACAGATACACACACACACACAGATACACACAGATACACAGATAACACACACACACACAGATACACACACACACACACACACAGATACACACACACACAGATACACGCACACACACAGACAGACACACAGATACATGCACGCACACACACACACGCACACAGATACATGCACACACAGGGCGCACGCACACAGATACATGCGCGCACACACACACACACACAGATACATACACATACACACACACACACACACACACAGAGATACATGCGCACACACAGATACATACACACACAGATACACACACACACAGTACATACACATACACACACACACACACACACACAGATACATGCACACACACACAGATACATACACACACAGATACACAGATACATGTACGCACACATGCACGCACACACAGGTACATACACACACACACACACACACACACAGATACATACACACACACAGATACATGCACGCTCACACAGATAACACACACACACACACAGATACATGCAGCCACATACACACACACACACACAGATACATGCACCCACACACACACACACAGATACATGCACCCACACACACACACACACACACACGATACATGACCCACACACAGATACATACGCACGCACACAGATAACACACACACACACACACACACACAGATACGACACACACACAGATACATACCGCTAACGCACACATACACACACACACACACACACAGATAACACACACACACACGATACACACACACACACACACAGATACATGCAGCGCACACACATAACACACACACACACAGATACACACACACACAGATACACACACAGATACATGCGCACACACAGATAACACACACACACACACACAGATAAAACACACACACACACACAGATAACACACACACACAGATACACACAGATAAACACACACACACACACACACAGATACACATACACACACACACACAGATACATACACACACACACACAGACGTCACATACACACACACACAGATACATACAATACACAGATACATACACATACACATACACACAGATACATAAAACACACACACACAGATAAACACACACAGATACACACACACACACACACACACACACACACAGATACATGCGCGCATACACACACACACACACACAGATACACACACAGATACATGCGCACACACAGATACACACACACACAGATACACACACACACACACACACACAGATACACACACACACACACACACACACACAGATACACACACACACACACACACCACAGATACACACACACACACACACACAGATACACACACACACAGATACACACACACACAGATACATGCGCACACACAGACAGACACACAGATACATGGCACGCACACACACGCACGCACGCCACACACACACACCATACACACGCACGCACACACAGATACATGCACGCACACACACACGCACGCACACAGATACATGCACGCACACACACACACAGACAGATACATGCACACACACAGATACATAACACACAGATACACAGATACAACATACACACACACACACACACAGAGATACATGCGCACGCACACAGATACATACACACAGACACACACACACAGATACACACACACACACACACACAGATACATGACACACACACAGACATACACACACAGATACACACAGATACATACACATACACACACACACACACAGAGATACATGCACACACACACAGATGCGCACACACACAGATACATACACATACACACACACAGATATATACACACACACACACACACACACACAGAGATACATGCATACACACACACACACACAACAGAGATACATGCATACACACACACAGATACATACATAACACAGATACACACACACACAGATACACACACACACACACAGATACATACACGCACACACACACAGACAGACACACAGATACATGCACGCACACACGCACACAGATACATGCCGCACACACACACACAGACACACACACAACACGACACACAGATACATGGACACACACACACACACAGACACACACACACGCACGCACACACAGATACATGCGGCACACACACACACACACAGACAGATACATGCACACAGATACATACACATACACACACACACAGAGATACATGCACACACACACAGATACACACACACAGATACATACACACACAGATAACACACACACACAGATACATACACATAACACACACACACACACAGAGAAATGACACACACACAGATACACACACCAGATACATACATACACACACACACACACACACACACACAGAGATACATGCATAACACAGATAACACACACAGATACATCACATACACACACACACACACACAGATAAACACAGATACATACATACACACACAGATACACACACAGATACATACACATACACACACAGAGATACATGCACACACACAGATACACACACAGATACATACACACACACACACGCACACACACACAGATACATACACACACACACACAGATACATGCACACACACACAGATACATACACACACACACACACAGATATGCGCACACACACAGATACATACACACACACACACACACAGATACATGCGAACACACACACACACACACACACAGATACATGCACGCACAGACACACACACACACACACAGATACGTACACGCACAGACACACACACACACACAGATACATGTACGCACAGACACACACACACACACACACACAGATACACATACGCACGGACACACTTACAAAAACTTACACACACACACACAGATACACACGCACACACATGCACACACACACACACACACACACAGATACATACGCACACACAGATACACACACACAGATACATACACACACACAGATACATACACACACACACACACACACAGATACATGCGCGCACACACAGTACATACTAACGCACACAGATACACACACGGACACACACACCGCACACAGATACACACACAGACATGCACGCACACACAGACACACACAGATACACAGACACACACACACACACAAATACATACGCACACACACACACACACATGATACAGATACGTGCACACACACACACACAGATACATACGCACACACAGATACATACACACACACACAGATACATACATACGCACACACACACACACACACAGATACGTACGCGCACACACAGATACACACGCACAGATACATGCACACACAGATACGCACACACAGATACAGATACGCACACACAGATACACACACGCACACAGATACACTACGCACACACAGATACACACACACGCACACACAGATACACACACGCGCGCACACACAGATACACACACGCACACACAGATACACACAGATAACACACACAGATACACACACACACAGATACATACACAAACACACACACAGAGATACATGCACACACACACAGATACATACACACACAGATACACACACACACACAGATACACACACAGAGATACATGCACACACACAGATACATACCGCACACACAGA